>CM076570.1:396043929-396320742 GCA_034641835.2 Pinus albicaulis
ATTATTTTAAGTTGTGAAATAAAAATATAAGTATTTTCTTTAAGCTAGTGTTTCGAATGATTTTCTTAAAAAATTGTCTCTATAAAGATAATATCGAACAAATAAATTATTGTTTCTTAATAAACAACTTCATTTGTCTCAATAGAAACAATTTAGTTTTTTTCACTAGAGACAAATTCATTTTTGTCTCTCTAAAGACGATATGAAAAAATATATTAAAAAAACAAACCACTTAATTTAAATATTTTTTTAATTAGATAGCTCTTTTTACTCTATAAAATTCTTTGTGGCATGCTTCCTCAATTTCTCCATCCTCGTCTTCCCCATTCTCAAGCCAATAAGAATATTTATATTATTTGAATTTAAATGTTTAGATCAAAACCTAGAGGATATCTAGAGGCATTATTAAGGTTTGAGGCATTCATTTATAGTCATTGATACTCAACATTAATTATTTATGCCTTGAGGCATTCATTTATATAGGCATCAATACTCAATAGTCATTATTTTATGTGTTAGACCAGAGTCTAGAGGAATTATTCATGGAGTGAGGCATTCATTTATATGAGAACTGATACTCAACTAGCATTCATCTCCAAAGGAGCTCCTTGAGATAATGTGACAACTCCGTGAATGCTTTCTCTATCCCACTTCCATATTCTGTTGTTGTGTTTCAAGATGTGTTGTTAGTGTGATGTGGAAAATCTAATAGATCCTTCTAAATAACCTCGTCAACCTATGTGTGGACCCAGCCTCAGCTATGAGTGAGAAAGATGAGTCACAAGGATAGGTTCAACTTTAATATTATCCTTCGAAGGATCTAGCTCCAAGTAATCTGACATTTATTAGGCTTCACTCGTCATCTTTAAACACTTCTATTCTCTAGTGATGGGGTTCAAGAGCATAACCATTTAAGGTAGTTTGCAAAGTTTATTTTAGAGAGTTTTCACACCAATAACTGGGAAAGTAACTTTTGGGGGCTTTTCATGGTGAATCCACTCCAAGGCCGTGGCTCTTTGTCAAATCTCCAATAAATCGAGAGAATACAAAAGCTCCATATTTTTGGAACTATTTTCGATGCAAATGTTGGACCAACACTACCTATTGCTATAAACCCTCCTTACCCAACAATAATATGTGGAACAACAAACAAAACTATGGATTTTTTATGCATTAGATTCTACTGTGAGTAGAGTCTTGCTTCCCACTTGAAATAAAATTGTTAAAATCTTAATGCATATATCATGGTTGTGCATCAATTCATATTTACATCCATGGAAGGTATTCAAAAGTCATTATTGAAAGAGTTACATATTATGATGGATCAACTATTTTGTAGTTGATATGAGGTTAGGTAATTCTATTTCATCATTTTATTAATTCTGGGTTGGATTGATGTTAAGATATCTTTTAATGTGTTAAATATGTGCAATTAGGCATACATATAATCCCATCTACCTGAAAGAATAGATAATGATATTTAAGATTACCACAACTCTTGGATAAAGAAAAATCTTGCTAAGCCTGAGATAATCTCAAAGAGTATTGAGGTTTCCAAAGTACATAATAAATTTCTATTTTTCTTGTTTGAAGAATCTACAACTTTCTGAAATAAAAACAACCTCGTAAAAAAAATTCAAGAATTCTAACCATATCTAAGAAAAAAAAAAAAAAATGTAAGAATATTAATTTGAAATGGTTTGCAGGCTCAAGAACTCCCAGTTTCAAATATATTGCATAGTTACAATAACTTGAACCTAATTAAAGGCTCTTTTTGCTATAATCCAAATTTAGAAAATAGTAATGGAATTACACTAAATCATCCATAAACGAGAGTGACTTCATGAGACCCCTGAATATGGCACCATTAATTTATTCTCATCATGAAACACTTCTAGATTAGCTTCATCATGCTAACGTTTGTAGACTACGCGAGTTTGGTTCCCACTGTAGCGGTGTTTACTTAGGATATACCAAGCGCTTATACATCATTGAACGATATAACCAAGGCAATGAAAATTGTTCTAGATATTTTCCTCCAATATATGATTCAAACAAAGAATCTATACCCATATATAAAACACAATGACAAGAAGTATACTTTAGCTCTTTCTTAGTGACAATTACGTTTCCACGTCACTATGTTAAATGTAGTGTATGTAATTTATTATTAGGCATGGAAAATAATATATGTGTTTTATGATTTAAATAGATATAGATATCCCACTATTTCAACAAATATACTCATCTCATTTTGGAGGAAGGAAATATAACGTGTACGAAATAACAATAACCTTCAACTTTTCTTACATCGAGGCATCCTCACTACTCGATGTTGGTGCATCATTTGTTTTCTAATTACAAATCTCAATTGTAGGGTTTATTTGCAAATATGCTTGGATATTCCCATTGTCTCCTCTCCATTCATGGATGGATTTTTCAACAGTAAATTCTTTGAATGCCTAATTTCATGTTTGAATAATCTTTAAAATTAAGAATTTAGCAATTATGATTGAAAATTTACAATATCACTCATTGTTTAACATGTAGGTGGATTAGTCAGAAGTGGATTAAAAGATAAGATATTTAGTCTATCTTGAAACCTGGCTTGTCTTGTGAAAGTTCTAATGGATTTTGGAACATATTCCCTCATTCATAGGTTTCACGATCTCCTTGTCGTATTTTTATTTATTGTTTTAGAGAAATAGAAGTGTGGGGTTAAGCTCTAGTGATGTAGAGTTGTGTTATTTTTTGTTATGTTTTCATGTTGTTTTGTTAAATGTAGTGTATGGTAATTTTTTTAATGCTTGGTAATACCATATGTATTTTATGAAGTAACCATATTTACATATCATTTAATTTTGGTAGATATTTTCTCTTCTCTTATGGGAAGGAAAGATTAATCATGGTTAGTAACTTTTAACTTTTATTGTGCCTATAAGAATCACCACTACCTAATTTTTCCACATTAATCATTTTTATAATTACAAATCTTGCTCGTAGGGTTGAGAATCTAAGATGTTGCCATATTCTCATTGCCATCTCTCAATCAATAGTTCAATTTTTCAAGAATAAATTCATTACATTTCCAAATGCATGTTTAAAATATGTTTGAAACAAGAAATTTAACAAATCCAATTAAAAATTTACCATGCTGCTAGTTGATGATGATGCATGATGATTAATGGGGAGTGGATTCAAAATATAATTTTAAAAACGTGTCTTAAAACATGGCATGACTTGTGGAAGCTACATTAGAATATGAAATGAAAACCCCCCTTCACACATTCACATTCTTGTTGATGTCACATGTTTTTTCATTTCCACAGAGTAATAAAATTATAGGGTTTAACTCTCGTAGTATTCATCACTCTGTTAATTTCACTGAACAACATTTTTTTTCAATTCTTAGTAATTAGAATATGAATTTTATCATGTCATCACCTCTAGATATATGTCCACCTCTCCTTTTATTAGAAGAAAATATCACCTATAGGAAGTAACCTTTGACCTTTATTATTTCGATATATGTTTCCCATATTTGAATTTGGTATACTAATTTTTTTCTAACTAAAAATTCCAATTGTAGGGTTGAGAAACAAAAATGGTGGAAAATTCTCATTTTCGCTTCTTAATCAATGGATGGATTTTCAATAATTTAACTTCCTTGCATGTATAAATCCATTTTTAAACCATGTTTGAAATTAATATTTAAAAAATATTTCATATGTCCTTTGTTTTGTGAGTTTATATTACCTTTTCTATAATCTCTCTTATTTGATTTAGAGACAAATTTCCACTTATTCCTCTAATTTTGTTTCTACTAAAGTTTGAAAACATATTGATTCATAACTCCTAGTGAGAACATGTCTAAAAAATACATCCCCATTTGGTACTACCTACGTATATAACTACTTTACATAGTATTACTTGCAACCCAAAGTCCTTGATATCAATATTTTAGTGCAGCAGATGGAAAATATTGGTGTACTCCAACATTGTATAATCTCTTTCATCTTGCAACATTTTCCATCTCATGTGTTGGTCACTATAATTCCATAGAAGGTAGAAATCCTCTATATGGGCATTAGAAATATCTTCCAAACAATTTTTTTCCTTGAATATTGCAAAATTATATTCATTATCTCTCTCCTTGTAACCTTGCCACCAATATTTCGGGGGGGGATTTTAGGAGTACATTTTAGGAGTGCAAATGGGATATTCTCATTATTATTATTTTTTAGTACTCCAAATATAATATGTTTAACCATTTCTCTAAATCATCACCATCCATTTGGCCTTCAAATGCAGGGATATCAAAGTTTACTTATACCTTGAATGGTGTCACACCTCCAAAATAGTTACTGGCTAAAGGTTCCTTGGTTGTTGTTGGAGTTCATTGATCAATATGGGAAGCATTTTCCATTGTCAAATTCCTACATTGTGTGACTGCTTCCTCAATCCATAAGTTGGCAGAATCTCTCACTTTATCATTTCTCTTTTCATCCACCATGGGTGACCACATAATTTGGTGAGATAAATTGTTCGTAAATGAAACAAGCTTGCAACGCAACTTATTCTATCCAAACATCAATGAAGGAATGCATTGAGATATAACATGGATCATATTTCTCTGACAAGACTGAAATAGGTTGTAGAAGAAAAAAATGAAAGGAAGAAAGGTGTATTAAACAAAAATAGAGAAATATAATATAGAACATAGTAATATGGTAAAAACATTAGTTATTTTAATAAATGAAATGAAAAAAATTCTACATAAATAAAATGGTTTAGGATATTTATAGTTATTTTTTAAATATAGAGTGATGTTGATCATGCGAATTCACAAAATCTATTACAAGACGTTGAAAGAATAATGTGTTAATATAAATAAAGAACCCTGGAGGAGAAAAAAAAAATCCTAGAAGGTGAATTCCAAATGGTTTACTTGAATCAATATGGTTACTATGTACACCAACTTCCCATTGGAGAAACCTTTCCATATAATAATTTTTTGTGGCACATGATAGTTGATTGGAAAGAACTGTCAAATGGATAAAATGTTTAATTGGGACCATGGAATTCCACGACAACCCCTAGTCCCCTAATTTACCAAAATCATTTGATTGCTCCCTCAATATCACTCTAGAATTTTGGGACCCAAAAATCATAGAAAAGTTTCACATAAAATGTTTTAAATTCTATGTTAGAAGTACATAGATTTTATTAATGGCCACTATTAAGCTCAAAATTTCTCTAATGATCATACTGAAAAATCCTTAAATACATTGTTGAGTGAATTCTTAATTCTAAATAGCTCTAAATGTGAAGTAAAAAAAAATTATATTGCAAATTAGTAATCTTTCCACCATCTTTCTACCTACTAGCATGTGGATTCAACGTCATGGGACACCCAAAATTTGTTGAAAACATTACCAAGGAAGATTCTAGTTTTATTTTTCGTTGAATTAAATTAGAAGAAAATTGTAATTCCACATCACATGACAACTTGTATGGGTAAACTAAGTTAGTCTGACTTAGCTAGTTCAGTCAATTTGAGTTGAGGGTATAACTTGAGTCATGTGGAGTGGTTCCTAGTTTATAGGAGCCCTTGTTGAGTTTATTCTGAGTTGTAATCAATTCATTCAGTTTAGCTAAGTTAAATTTAGTTAAACTAGTTCCAACTGATGGAGGGATGTCTAGCAGTGGAGATAAGATTTAGTATTCACCCAGTTAACTGATGATTCATAAATAAATAACTCATGCATGTGTGATCTAACAGTTACCCAATTGAGGTTAGATTTGAAGGGTAGTTTACTATCAGTTGTATACTTATCTGAATTGTGAAGGTGGTGCATTCAGTCAGAAGAAGGTCGATGATGTAATGTGTATTTGTGGATGAGGAATTTTTGTAATTAATCGGGGTTAATTCACAAGGAAACAACACAGGGAAATAGGGATGGGAAAGAAGAAAATTGGTTCAGTATAGGACTAGGCATGTCTAGGAAGTAGTGAGACATACATAGATAGTGTGGAGGTTTCTCAGGCTTGATAAAAGCATGGTAATCTTCTCATATTTTCTGAATAATTCAATAAAAATATAGCATTAGTTTTTAGGCCCTAGGAAATAATTGTATAATGTGTTGAATTAATTCTTTATCTTGTATGCTTCGTGATTTCATGATCATTTAATTGTTTCTGATAATGATTAGAGTACATTGAAGTTTAATTTTTTAATAAATTAAATTTGCAATTTGAATCTACAAGGACTTTCTACATGGTATCAGAGAAAGAATCAAAATAAAAGAGAATAATTTGAAGTTTTTCTTGTAGGTGAATACAATTTGCAAAATCATTCATTAGATCTAGCAGGATGTTGTTTTATGGATTGAGACTCGATTATGCCTTCGGGGTATCACGAGTTACATTTCCTGGAAGAATAAGATGGAAGAATTCATGGAAGATAATGGATTGGATTTCATTGATAAGGACATATTCAAAGAAACACTAGTTGATTCAAATTTACCACATGATGTTGGAATTGAAGGAGAAGCTCAGTATAATCAAGATAGAGAAGGGTGAAAAAATACCACAGTACTTTAGCAATTTCACCCAATTTCAACGTGAGCTTGGGAGTCTTGGTGTTACAGTTGCTGAAGATGATACGATTATCCTAACACTTCTATTCCTTCACAAGAGTTGGCACAACTACCATGATTCGGTAAATAGGATGGAGAAGCTAGCAGTGTGGGAGAATTTCTGGTCCAACTTCATCCAAGAAGAGATAAGGTAGAACACTAGATATATAACCTAATCGAACCATGAGGATGAGGAGAAATGTACCTTGGCTTCAAAGGAAATTAAATTTAAAGGGAATAAATCTGAATCCAAAGGAGATTCTAGTAAAACGACAAAGAAGAAGGACTTGTCAAAGATTAAATGTTTTCATTTTCATGAGCTGGGACCGTAAGTCGCGAAGTGTAGGCACAATAAGGCTGACAAGAAATGATCGGGAGGAGTAGCAGGTTAATTTATTGCTTCAGAATTCTAGTTGGATTTCACCCTCATTGGATGCATGGTGACATCAATGATGGGTAGTGTGTGGTACTTGGATAGTGGAACCTCGTACAATATGACCAAAAACAAAGAATTCTTGAGGGATTTGGAGGAGAAGGACCTCCAAATTCACATCGATATGGGAGATGGAAAGGTATATTACAACCGACATCGGCACTGTTACTTTTCATAGGGATTCTACCTCTCCTCTCAAAGTAAAATATGTCATGTATGTTTTAGGTCTGAAGAAGAGTTTTGTTTCAATTGCTATTTTGGAAGACTGTGGCTATAATGTGATATTTTAAAAAGGAAAGGCTTTACTTGTTCAACCCTTAGTTAAAATCAGAGGGGGGGTGTGAATCAGTTTAATACATTCATGGACTCTTAAAACTTTCCTTTAAAATTATTTACACCTTCATTTCATGACCACCTTAATATGTAATTTAACATAAATATTAATATGTGAGCATCAAGTATTAAGTAGATTAAATACAAAACAATAAAACATAATCATCATGCATATGGAAAACATATATAAGTGGAAACATGTAATGGAGGAAACCACATCTTATTATTGTTGTGATGAAAAGGAAAGCTCCAACTCCCTCTCACCACTAATTTTCTTTAGGCTCAAACCTACAGGAGGCTACTACCTCAAATTCGACAATCCACAACTGGCAAGGAAGCTCCAACTTCCATCTGTTTTCTGCAGGCTACAACCCATAGTAGGCTCCTACCTCAACCAGCTCCAGCTGGACATCTATCAAGCTACAACTTGAAATGGCAGCAACAACTCCCATGTATTTTCTCTAGGCTACAACCCATAGGAGGCTCCTACCTCAATCAGCTACAACTGGACATCTATCAAGATATAACTTGATATGGAAGTACCAACTTCCTCACCCTACAATTAAATCATATGCTGATTTACCTGGATATCAGCTCTATTTTCCTGCTTCACTGTTGTCCTTCTAGCCTTCAAATATGTTTTATATCATCTTTGGATCTTCACATCCTATCTATCATCTCTATCTTCTTATTCCACTCTCTAGCCTATTTATGCATATGACAATAACATCATATTTAGAGATCACCTCATAGTTGTTTGCATTCCATATGTGAATATGAAATGAATAGGTATGACTCTTTGCCTTCCACCTTATTATTTTCTCGCTCAATACATTCAAGATGTTACAACACTATGTACTCATTTTAGTATTACATTGGAGTTTTACTTTGCCTATGGAGACTTGTATTTACATCACAAATAGTATAAAATAAATAATATATTTACAGTTATAATAAATTATTTCACTCAGCCCTTTCAGTTTCTTAGCTTTGCTGAGCGTTTGTCCTCTTATGCTCGCTTTCCTTGCATTTGTCTTCTTTTTCTCTCTATCCTTTTGTCTTTTCTATTTCTGTTGTTATATTCCAACTTTACTACATAACTGCCCCTTTTAGCTCGACTCTTCTTCCCCATTTAGCCTTTTCGTTTGCTTTACTGCCGCAACACTGCTCTACCTGAGCTCCTGGTCCTTTGATTTGCATTCATATCATTTATTTGTGACTTATGGGGTATGTCTCACATAAAAATCCCTTATAACACAACGAAGTATTACAAATCCGAGTTTTTTCAACATACATACTTTTATCGAATAAACAATGCATGTCTAACATACATACGTTTAGCAATCAACCCCATGTATTAACATACATGGAACAGGGCTATCGGGTCCTATGGTACCTTGACCCAATCATATTTCATCGCAAATACTTGCCCGAAGGTTTCCCACTCTACCAATAGCTATAAAACATAAACCATGCAGTCTATGATTAGTGCTTGTGCACGGTGCTGCCACATAGAATCCCTTCATCGAATCACATTGGTTGATCCTTACCGTAGCTTAACCAAAACAAAATACCTTGTTATGTCTTTGAAGTTAAAACCCTATTTCTTGCGGGATGCGATATTGCACAAGGTCGAAAAGTGTCCCTTCATTTTGCATCGCAAAACTTTAACTTAACTTGTGGTAGCCTTCCTGCTATCCCTTAAGCACCGTGATGTGCAGTATGCAGGCGAGGTCCATGTCATCATGCCACATCACCCTGCCATGTCAGCTCCACGTCACCTTTCGATGCTATCATAAATTTCTGTGATCTGTGGATTCAGGGCCATGTCATCTGCCACGTTAGCTTGTCGTGTCATTTCCACATCATCACCACATCATTTCCACATCACCTTCACATCACTGCCACATCATCTTTGCGTCACTTTCACCTCATCTTTACGTCACTGCCATGTCAAATTTACGTCACTACTCTTATTTCATAGTTCGAAACTTATAATCATTAAACTTAGTGGTTACCTCTATTTCTTGCAATATGCGATTTTTAGCCGTTCCACCACGTGTCCCTTCTCTGCTTCTCATTGCACACAACTTAATTTTCCCTGTGACGGCCTTGATGCTAAACTTTTAAATGTTACAATTTGCGAAATCACTCCAGAAGAGATTCGATCTTCGTCATCCATATCTTTTGCGACGTAATCCTAACCATCCATTCACCTCCCTTCGAATTCTTCAAAGACTTCTCTCCCTTAGTATATTTTTTTGTTTGTTTACACTATCCTGCTCTGTAACTCCATTTTCTCCATGTTGTTCCTCTTGTGCTTGTTCTTGAGCTTGTCTTTTCTATTGAATGTCATCCCGAGTTATCACACTCGACATACATATTTTCATACTCATTAAAGCCCTCTCTATCTGTCAGCTCTCACCTCCCTCTCTTGGATTAATAATCTTGGTTTAATTGGCCTCTTCCTCTTGGCTGTCGCCTCTTCCTGCTTGTCCTTTATGTAAGATCTCTGGTCCTCACTATTTCTTGCAAATCTGATTGCCCTCTATTGTGTGCTAAAGAAATTCGCTGCCTTTCTACTTCATCTACTACTTATGCTACATTCATTGCCTTTATTGTCTCTGCTTCTTTGCTTCGTCTGTTGCCTTGCTACCTTTGGTTCCTTCTTAGCTGCATTCATTGTCTCTGCTACATTCACTACCTCTCTACATTCGCTACCTCTCTTCTTTTACTACTTCTCTACCTTTGCTGCTTAGCTGCATTCACTTCCTCTCTACTTTTGCTGATTTTTTTCCTCTATTTCTTAGCTGCATTCACTTCCTCTCTGCTTTGTCTGCTTCTCTCATGCCTTTTATTCATTTGTTTCCTCTGCTCCTTGTCTACCTTTTCATTATTTCTAGTTCTACTTTTGATCCTTTGTTCTCCTTTGCTATTGATGAAAATATTTCCAAATGTCTCCCCCTTTGGCATTGATGGAAATACTCCAATACTTCCTGCAGGACTTCCTCCATATTTCATTCTAAGAAGTTTCTTGTCTTTCATTGCTTGCTTTTTAGAAGAGACTTTCTTCTTCTTCTTGATTTTCCTCCCCCTTTGACATGAATGGAAAAGGGTTGCACATTTCCCACTGTAGTTTCTATATTTTCATTTCCTCTCTCTGAGTTGAGTTTAGGCCTTCTTCCTCTGACTTTATACCATGTTGCTCTAGACTGGTGTAGAAGAGTTGTTGGGAGAACAATTTGAGAATCATTGAACTTGTATGTATATACATAGTAGATTCATACCATCCCAAAGCACAAACTCTTTGCATTTGTATAAAGTTGAAATTGATGATAACGACACTTCAGAGAACACACTTATATAATCAGGGAAGGAACATTGGAACAATACTGAAATACTGAAAATTCTCCATACGACATATCAATTCTTCTCCTAATATAATTCATTCCATATTATGATCTTCATCTGGGATACATATCTATAGTATAAGTCTATTCAAATATGATGATGCCAATATATCTTTTATAGCTATGGTTCACCTTTACTACCTATTGGTGGTGATATGTGCTAGACTGCTGACATGGATATTACACTAAAAGTCGAAAGGCCCTTGATACTGATGTGAATAATGAATCAAACCATATCTTACAACTTATTGTAATATTAGACAATATATTTCTATCTAAAAGAGCAAAATAATTTACTACTTGTACAAAGTACTTTCAAAATAACCCTTCGGGCTAGATACATTCAAAGTATTGGTCTGTCTCACTTATCAACTATGCAATTTTATTTAAGACATAAGGGGGTATGTATGTCAATAATCAACCTCTCTTCAATGGTGAAATACCAGTAATTCCTTTCTGCTGAAGTAGGCTTTAGATGAATCAATGCAAGACTCTTGAGCTTCAAATGTAATATTAACATAGCTAGTCCTTCATACTTCAGATACTTTAACTGTTCTATCATGATGATCTTAAGGAAAACATCTTCAGGTTGTTTAATTGATATTTCAACAAATAAACTTCACACAGTTTTATGAATGATCTTAAGAAAGAGGCCTTGAAGATGTAGCTATACTGACTTGAGGAAGACATGCAGTTATATCTAGAAATCGATATTGCTTCAATTCTCAATATAATACTTCAAGTGTAGAAAAGATAATGATAATTTAGCACTTTTACTGACCCTTTCATGCTTTAATAATGCAGAAAACGCTGAGAATACTACATTGATGTACTTCTTCCATAATAATCTGATGCTGAGGACCTGTACCATACCACTGCTCCATCGATCACACTTTGTATTCTGCTAATAGGCAGGCTGCCTATTCCAAATACCAATTGATACTAATTTGATAATCCATGCAGTAATTTCTCTTTAGCTTGCACATACACCCATAGCTAAGACAACCTTCATAGTTTCTAGTATTGAGCTCTCCACTGTTCTCAAGAGACAACATCAATATACTAAATCTAATCTTGGCATCATTAACCTTTTTCTTATTCTATCATTCTAGTTTAAAACAATGTCACTGCATATTCCTTTCTAGGACTACTCCATAATCATTGTTTCTCTATATGCAATTCAGCTGATCTAAAAAAATTGATCTTCGGGAAGACATCTTCAATTTCTTTACTTGGAATCTACAAGGGCATAACACTCATAGTTTAATCACTCATTTAACTGCTTTCCTCTCAAGGGAACCTTCTATTGATGAATGATGTAATGATATCATGATGATAAACATTTTTCTTACTCATCCATCTTAATTGTGTTTCATTGTTAATTCTTGTAGTGTGATGCATAGAGTGGTCATCCTCTATGGATCTGTCCACTTCTATAGCTTGAAACATAATTTTTGGGATTTTAACCATTCATCACTTAGTGTGTTGTTGTATTCTTATCTTACATTCTCATGGGTGATGTTCCCTATAACATGATAGTTGCTTGTTGCCTTTTCTCCTTCCATTAACCTATTTGGTATTGAATTCTTCAGGTATCCTTCTTCCTCTACCATTCTCTGTTAGCGGAATTGTCCTTTCCCTTCCTAAAATTTTAGCTTTTCTTATTCCAAGGAGATCTTCTTGGACTACTTTTATGGGGACTATTTATGAAATGCTCTCCCCCTGGGATTTTTCTTCTTATCTATTGATAGATAGATATTTTCGTTGCTTCTTACAGTAGCTCCCCTGATACTATGATGGATTCATTATGTTATTGAAGTAACATTATTCCCCTTTCACTTTTCCTTCCATACTTGATTGAGCTTCTTCATAATGTCTACACTTATTTTTGATTCACAGTTTTGTGTGATCTGATTGGATTCCATCATTTGTCTAGAGTTCTTTAATGTATATGGTAGTTTACAGTCTTTTGCTTTATGAGCAAGCTTGAGGCATACATAACATGCTATTTTACCAAGGTACGTTTGATTTGATGTATAATATTTTATGCTCCCTTTTGAACATAATTTACATTCAACAAGTTTATGTCCAAAATTATTGCATGCATAACAATAGCCATGGAAATAATTTATGTACATGGTGATAGATTTCCTTCTCCATTTGTTTTATTAAGGTATTCCTTTCATTTCCTGCACATTTAGCTAGTTGGACTCGATTTTATTTGTCTTACAATATGCTAAAATATGTCCACATTTGTGGTAGGAAAAACAAGTGATATTTCCCATAGGAGGAAAGAATCTTATTTGACAACTTCCGAATTTATTCAATTCATATTCAGGAGTTTAAGAGCCTTTTTTATCTCACTGTTTCTTCATTTCATTCTTTGTCTTTTGAGGTTGCTGCTTGTTTCTGTTTACTTCATTGGAAATCATTTTCTTGTTGGATTCTACTTCTATAGGAATCTTTTGAGCTGCTTCATTATCCTTTACAGCTTTTACAAAAGAAATATTCTTGTTATCTTCTACCTTGGACTTACTTGTTTATCCTTCATAGCCTATCCCAACCTTTATGAAAGTAGATCATTGAGAATTTAATATTTTTTCCAACTGGTCAAAGCTTTTCATTTGTGGAGTGTTCATAGATAATTCCCTTTGGGCATTTTCTAGTTTCTTTTTCAGTGATACCACTTATTCTTCCGATTTCCCTTGCTCCTCATGTTTATGTTTAATTTTCTTTAGCATAATATCTCCCACCTTCTTAGCTTCTTGAAGTTCTACTTTCAAGTCAATGAGGTTTTCTGAATCTGATTCTTCCTTCACATATTTCAGTAGAATGTATTTCTGTTTTCTGCACTTGAGTTTAAGTCTCTCTATTTCCTCCAGGGCACTCCTTAGCTCCCCCTCAAGATATACCTCACCTTCTTCCTCATCTTCCAGAAGGAATCCTTCAGGCTCCTCCTTGGCCACCAACACAAATTCAAAGGTTCCTTCTTAATTTAAGGATTCCTCTGAGCTTTCATATGCACTTCTATCTTGCTGAGTATACACCTCAAGCTCTTCCTTGGCCATCAAAACAAATTCAAAGGTTCCTTCTTCATTTGAGGATTCATCTGAGCTTTCATATGCACTACTATCTTGTTGAGCATAAAACGATTTTGTATTGAATCTCTTCCCTTTGTTCCATTTTTTTTTTCTATCTCCTGTGGTTGGTTCTTTGTTTTCTTATGAGGAAATTTAGATGCACAGTGCCCCACTCTTCCATAGTTAAAGAACTTAAATGGAAGTTTACCTTTATATTTACCCATGCCTTTATCCAATATTCTGAAAAATTTGGCCTCTTCTTCATCTGAGCATGAACATGTATCTTCCTTCTCTTTCATGCACTTATCTACCTTAAAGGTTGCCTCCCTCACATTTGACTTCCCCAGTGGAAGTCTCATCTCATAAGCCATCAAGTTTCCAAGCAATTGGTTTGTGGTCAAGGTTTCCCAAATTTTTTTTTCTTCTATGGTTGAAACCTTAGGGTTAAACCTGGATGGTAAAGATCTCAATATATTTTGCACAATTACACATTTCTTAATGGGTTCTCCTAGAGCTTTTATGTTATTCAGAATTTCCGCAACCTTTAAGAAGAAACTAGCTATATCTTCATCTTCACTCATTTTTACATTTTCAAACTAAGCTCTATAGGTTTGTCGCTTGGACATATTCACCTTTTTATCTCCCTCATGGATACTTTCTAATGTATCCCATATTTATTTGGCAATCTAACTATGCATTAATTTGATAATTTTTTCCTCACACATACCACTTAAGAGTGCATTCATAGCTTTTTCATAAGTTATAAAATATTTTTTGGCTTCTTTCTCTGTGTCAGTATCCTTTGGAGCATATCCTAATTCCACAGCAGCCATAGCTTATAATCCTAAAGACATTATGTACGTCCTCATTCTTATTTTCCAGAAAGAATTGTTTGTGCTAATAAACAAAGAAGATTTATTTTTTGAGCATCCTTCTAGGCTAGCCATCTTGGGGACCTAACATCTCCTTCTAGTTGTGAAACTGATACAGAAGGAACTCGCTCTGCTACCAAATTTTGAACCCTTAGTTAGAATAAGAGGGGGGGTGGGGGGGTGAATCAGTTTAATACATTCATGGAATTTTAAAACATTCCTTTAAACGTATTTGCAGCTTCATTTCAGGACCACTTTAATATATAATGAAGCATCAATCTTAATATGTGAGCAACAAGTACTAAGCAGATTAAATACAGAACATCAACACATAATCATCATGCATAGGGACAATAGATATAAGTGGAAATCCATAAGAGAGAAAAACACATATTATTATTTTTGTGATGCAAAGGCAAGCTCCAACTCCCTCTCACCATTGATTTTTTGTAGGCTCCAACCTACAGGAGGATACTACCTCAAATTCTGCAAGCTACAACTTGTAAGGAAGCTCCAACTCCCATATGTTTTCTGTAGGCTACAACCAAGAGAAGGCTCCTACCTCAACCAGCTCGAACTGTACATATATCAAGCTACAAATTGAAATGGAAGCACCAACTCCCATGTGTTTTCTGTAGGCTACAACTCACTGGAGGCTCCTACCTTAACCAGCTACAATTGGACATCTATCAAGATAAAACTTGGTATGGAAGCACCAACTTCCTCACTCTACAATAAAATCATATGTTGATATACCTGGATATTAGCTCTATTTTCCTCCTTCTTTACTGTTGTCCTTCAAGCCTTCAAATCTGATTTATATCACCTCTGGATCTTCACAACTTCTCTATCTACTAAATCTTCTTCTTCCACTCTCTAACCTCTTTATGCATATGACAATAACATCATTTATAGACATCACCTCATAGATGTTTGCATTACATATGGGAATATGAAATGAACATGTATGACTCTTTGCCTTCCACCTTCTCATTTTCTCACTCAGTACATTCGGGATCTTACAACACTATGTACTCATTTCAGTATTTCATTGGAGTTTTTCTTTGCCTACAGAGACTTTCCTTTGCATCACAAAAAATATAAAATAAATAATGCATTTACAGTTACAATAAATTTTTTTACTCAACCCTTTCAGTTTCTTAGCTTTTCTGATCATTTGTCCTCTTCTACATGTTGTCCTTGCGTTTGTATTCTTCTGCTCATTTTCCTTTGGTTTTTTCTATTCCTTCCATTATATTCTAACTTTGTTGCATAACTGCCCCTTTTAGCCTGACTCTTCTTCCGTGTTCATCCTTTTTTTTTTCTTTACGACTGCAAAACTGTTCTGCCCAAGCTCCTGGCTGCTTGATTTGCACTCTGATCATTTCTTTATGACATGTGGGGTATGGCCCACATAAAACTCCCTTCTAACACAACAGCATATTACAAATCTAATTTTTTTCAACATACATACGTTTATCGATCAAGCAACGCATATATAACATACATACGTTTAGCAATCAATCATGCGTATTAACATACATAGAACAGGGATATCGGGTCCCACAGCACCTTGAACCAATCATATTTCATCTCAAATACTTTCCTGCATGTTTTCCACTCTACCAACAACGATAAACCATAAAGCATGTGGTCTGCAATTATCACTCGTGCGTGGTGATTCCACGTGGACTCCCTTCATCACATTGCCGCTTGATCCTTACCACATCGTAACTAGAACAACATACCTTACGATTTATTTGAAGTTAAAACCCTATTTCTTGCGGGACAGTATATTGCGCAAGGTCGACAATTGTCCCTACATTTCACATCGCAAAAATCTAACTTAACTTGCGGTTGCCTTCCTTCTATCCCTTAGTTGCTATGATGTGAGATATGCGGGTGAGGTCCACGTCATCATGCCACGTCACCCTGTCAGGTCATCGGCACGTCACCTTACCACGCCATAATAAATTCTTGTGATCTATGGGGTTGGGGCAACATCAATTTCCAAGTTAGCTTGCCACATCACTGCAACATCATCGCCACATCATCACCATGTCACTGTCACACCATATTCACGTCACTCCCACATCATCTTTGCATCACTTCCACATCATCTTTACGTCACTGCCACGTCATCTTTACGTCACTACCTGTACTTCACAGTTTGTAACTTATAACCATTAAACTTAGTTGTTACCTCTATTTCATGTGACATGTGATATTGCATCGTGTCACCATGTGCCCCTTCTCCTCTTTGCATCGCACAGAACTTAATTTTCCCTGGGATGACCTTCACGCTAAAATTTTAAATGTGGTGATTTGTGAAATCACTCTAGAAGTGATTCGATCTCAATCTTCCATCTCTTTTGTGATCTAATCTTGGTCGTTTGTTCGGTTCCCTTGGAATTATTCAAAGACTTATCTGCCTTAGTATATTTTTCATTTGTTTACATTGTCCTGCTCTTTAACACTACTTTCTCCACTTTGTTCCTCCTGCTTTTTTTCTTGAGCTTGTCTTTGTTATTGAATGTCATCTCGAGTTATCACACTCGACATACATCTTTTCATACTGATTAAATCCCTCTCTATCTCTCATCTCTCTCCTCTCTCTCTTGGCTTAATCATATTTGTTTAGTTGGCCTCTTCCTCTCGGCTCTCACCTCTTCCTTCTTCTGATCTGTGTAAGATCTCTGGTCCTTGATGTGTCTTGCAAATCCGATTGCCCTTTTCTATGTGTTGAAGCAATTCGCTGCCTCTCTGCTTCATCCACTGCCTCTACTACATTCACTACCTTTGTTGTCTTTGCTACCTTGCTACCTTCATTTCCTTATTAGCTGCATTCGCTACCTCTGCTACATTCAATGCCTCTCTACATTCATTGCCTCTCTTATTTTTCAGATTCTCTTCCTTTGCCACTTAGCTTCATTCATTTCCTCTCAGATTTTTCTGCTTCTCTACCTTTACCGCTTAGCTGCATTCATTGCCTCTCTGCTTTTGCAGCTTCTATGATGCCTTTGCTGCCTCAGTTGCCTCTTCTCCTTGTTTTCCTTTGCATCATGGTTGTTTCTGGTGCTTCTCCTTGGTGCTCCTTTGCCATCAATGACAACATTTCCAACATTACATTGTCACATAGCCATAGGACAGGTGAAGAGGATCAGGGTTTATATAAATAACCTTTAAATATTGGATTTAGAATATTGAGCTTCCTTGAGGATGAAAGAAGAGACGATGCTAAGATGATACATCAATGAATTCTGGCATAGGAGACTTGGCCATTTTCACCATGGAGCATTAAATATCATGAAACATATTTCATCAAGAATTCCCAAGCGTGCACTAGAGAAGAGAGATACATGCAAAGGCTATACATTTAAGAAGTACACCAAATCCACCTTTCATGATAAGGATAGTTGAGTGCAAGCGATCATCAAGAGAGTTCATTCAAATTTGTTTGGACCATTCTCGATAAGCTCCATGGACAAACAAAGGTATTATGTGATATTTGTTGATAATTTATTGCATAATTGTTACACATTATTCATGAATAAGAAAGACCAAGCATTCTTAGAATTATGTGAATTTAAATCACTTGTTGAGAAATAGACAGGAAGGAAAGTGAAGTTTCTCAGGAGTCGTAATGATGGATAATATGTGTCGAATGAGTTAAGGAAATTCTATGCATCAAAATCCATTTTACAAGAGTTAATAGAACCCCATAGCCGACAACATAATGGGGTTACAAAAATAAATAACATAAGTATTGTGGGAGTTTCACAAGTGATGTTACATAATCAGGGTGTATTGTTGCACTTATCAATTGAAGCATGCAACACAACAATATATTTGCTAAGCAGCAATCCTCCTTGAATTTCCAGGATGAGTACACCAGAAGAATATTTTTCATGTATGAAACAAAATTTTGCACACTTTATAATCTTTGTTTCATCAATTTACTTTCATGTTACCAAGGATACAAGGAGAAATATTGAACCAACAACATAGTTGGGTATATTTTTTGGGTACACTAACACATTGTGCAATTATTGGGTGTACCTTCCATCTCAAAGGATGGAATTTGTTTGTAGAGATGTGAATTTACATGAATAGAGGGCCATGTGATGTTCCCTTTAGAGGGAGCTTTAGTTTCCTTCAGATGAGGATATTTTAGATCCAAAGGAAGAACCTCAGTATTTTGTGGAGAAACCATAAATAGAGGAGAAGAGAGTGGAAACACCCATTGATATAGAGGCATCCAAATATGTAAGGAAGCGCACTACAAAATTTGATAGATTGATTCATGATTCTAGAGAGAATGTGGGAGCACCCACATCACAAAGAAGGTAGAGGAGGTCACCAAATCGGTACATTGGGTACATGGCTATGCTGAGTGATATTGTAGAGATTGAGCCATCCTCATTCAAAGAAGAAGTGAAAAAATACTATGGTTTGATTCCATGTTAGAGGAGTATGATTCCATTATCAGTAATAGTGCTTGGGAATTTTTCCCATGTTTAGAGAAAAAGCCAGTGGTACATTCTAGGTGGATCTAAAAGGTGAACCAGGTAGTAGATGGGAGTAAAAAGAAGCACAAGGTCAAAATTTGAGGTAGGGGGTTCTATTAAGTGGAGGTAATTGATTACAAGGATACCTCTACTCCAGTTGTAAGGCACTCTTCAATCAGATATATTCTATCACTTTCAATGCAGATGGGATGGAAGATATATCAAATGGTTGTGAAGACAACCTTCCTTAATAGAGTGATTGAGGAAGAGGTGTACATAGATTATCTGGAAGGATTTAAGACCTTCAACAGAGAGTCACATATGTGTATAATTAAGCAATCCTTGTATGGATTGAAACAAGCACCCTATGCTTGGTACACCATGATTGAAAGCTATTTCACTAGGTTCGGCTTCATCAAAAGTGAAGGAGATACAAATGTTTAACATATTGTGGTTGAAGGTAAATTACTTATTATATTATTATATGTTGATGATTTAATTCTAATAAGTGATTAGAAGCTTATAAAATTTTTCAAATAATATTTTTCAAAAGAATTCGAGATGAAATACATGGGGCTCATGCATTATTTCCTTGGTCTGGAAATTTGGAAAGGAGATGGGGAATTTTTTGTCTCTCATAGAAAGTATAGCGAAGAGATATTGAATAAGTTTCACATGGACATAAAAAAACCCATTGAGACACATCTAGTAGGGAATTGGAGGAAGTAATATACTACTTCTGTCGAAGTGGTATAGGCTATCATTTACAAGTATCTTGTGCGTTAACTTATGTACTTAGTGAACACATGACTAGAAATATGTTTTTCATTTCACTAGATTATTCAATCAATGGTTAATACAACCAAAATATATTGGAAGGAAGTGTTGACCGTGTTGGGCCAGCTAAAATTCAGGGGATCTCCGCAATATGAATTCCCAGTTATATATCACACCCTTTGGTGTAGGAGTCCAATACGGTATAAAGTCTTTTTTTCCAAATCCTTAAATATTTTCCTTCGATCAAACTATCAGCAAGATAGATGAATACAACATTTCCTTTGAAAATAAAGGTATTCCTATTTAGTGTCCAATTTTAGATGTGTCAATGTTTTTATACTACAAAGAGTGGAGAAAAGTGGGCCTCTAAGAGAGAGGTAATACTACCACCCAAGAAGAGACACACATGAACCAGAAGGATTTGTCTAACATCAAGTGGAATAGTCCACATGGTATGTGACAGTCATTAAAACCAAAAAATGAGAAAGATATGTCTAATGTCCCCCAAAGTAGTCCAGGAGGATGGGACAAAAATAAAAACCATTAAAACACATTCTCAACTAGATAAGTACTTAAATAACCGAAATAGTTCAACTATATTAGCACATATGAAAGAAAACATGAAGTAAAACCATCCACATAATAGTATTACAAACATTAATAATCCATGCATGGAGAACGTGCTAGCCTTATATGTTCATAAGTAAAAGTTCCAAGATACATGTATTGAATGAATAAGACTAGCTCTAGTAGTGGAGCGTTGGAGCCACTACTTATTCTGCAACATATCAAGCTTATCTCTATAATTCTTTGTGGGAGTGCCCAAGGTGAAAATTTCCTCTGAATGAGGAGGTGATGCTTCACCTTCCTTGTGACTCTTCATCTTCCCTCACGACTTTTTCACTTCCTATGAATTTTCAAATTTACATGACTCTTAATATTATGCACATGTACTTTGGAATTTCACTTTACAGTACATTTATGAATCATGTGTTACATCATTGGCCACAAGGTATGGCATGTGACAACTAATGAAAAGACATGCAATGACACTACTGACATTGATTTCTTGATGATATGGCAATGTCAAGCCACTACGGTTATTGAGTGCTAAATTTCTTCTCGATAATGCCCTTTTTTTAACCTCTGCATGGCTTGGCGATAAGGAATCTTCAATGATCTCAAGTCTTCAATGTTGGTGGAAAAAAAGTGTCCCTTCACTTTTCTTGACTGATCAGATTGTGTGTTAAGCTATAAGTGTGTCTTTACACAATTCCCTGTTTCATCATATTTTAATGGCATGACAAAGTACCTGTTCCTACATTTCACTAATGATGGGATTACATCAATCCAAAAACCCCCTAGTCTAGTATTGAGAAAATTGAGCCTTTATCTGAGCCATAATTGTATGGAGAGTTGGGGAAGAGGCTTAGTGTTATGACAAAAAAATGTTCACCTGTCCATTTCTAACTAGTTGGATCTAAACACACCATGTGAGTTTAATTTTACCATAGTTAAATAACTTTCACTATAAGAAATATCTTAATAAAATTGGTTTATTAAATTATTTCTTATAGTGAAAGTGATTTTACTATGGTAAAATTAAACTCACATGGTGTATTTTGATCCACCTAGTTAGAAATGGACAGGTGAATATTTTTTGGTGAAAACACATGGTACCAGAGTTGTATTGAAGAAAAATTCACTAATATTTTCCCCATGGATACACCATTGATGGTTACGAGAAGAATATGGAGGAGACTTGAAAGAATTCTATGGTTCGATGATAACCTTAGGTAATTTTTCTAATAGGTTTTGATGGATATTATGAAGTTAGGGTTTGAGAGAAGCCTTGATTTATGGCAAGACTTAAGATTTATAAACCTTAGCATGGTCAAATTAAATATGTTCAATAACTTATGGTAGTCTTGATGAAGCCCTAAATGGGATAGTCTCTAATAGGACTGGTTGTTGATAAATTTTATTCAAGGAAACATTGTTATGTGAAAAATGGATATTGATGCCTCTTGAAAATTGGTTCAAGAGGGAGAGGATCGCATCTCATTGAAGATAATTATTTCTTGACTTATAATGATTCTCTATGTCCTTACTTTTGTTTATACTTATAGATCTAATTATTGTTTTGACTATTACTCATTCTTCCTGCATATATATTTGAGTACTTGGATGATTCTAACCTCTTTGATAAAATGTGATAAGTGGGCCCCTCTTGAGTATCATGGTTAATGCAAGAAGATAAAACCTAGAAGTGGAAAAGGTAAAGAGGCACTTGATGAAAATATGACGAAGTGCTACAATTTTCCTCTGTCAAATGAAAAGGTGTACAGGTATTTGAATACTACAAGGTGTGCATGGTATCAATGTTACATTTTAGGTGTAACATTGGATGGCAATGTAAGCCCTAACGTATTATGAGAATGTGTCCTTATTAAATGTTTCTTTCATACGTATGAAATTGATTTGAATCCATGAAAAGGTGAACCTGCTATTGAAATTTTTTATCATGATGAACTTATTAAATTATGTGAGGCTACTTAATGTTGGTCTTTGATATATTGGTATGCTTGATTATTTTCTAACATCTATTTTTTTGGATATCATGATCCTGTGAAGAAGGCTAGCACCTTGACTCTAGTAAATTATACTCTTGACAATTGACATGCATAATACATGATGGATCTCATATAGAAGGTTACTTCATAGTTTATTTATACAATGGTATTGATAATGCTTGTGCTAAGCATGATGAAAGTATGAAAAATTGGCTAACACTCTTGTTGTTTCGGTAAATTTTTATTGAATGATCTAACTTGATACTACTAACAATGATAAGCATGGTAACCATGATGATATAAGTATAAATATGAGATTGATATTCAAAATATTTTTTTGACCTTTGTTATGTTTTGATGTGATTAGTAACTATCTCATTTGGTAAAAATGAATGCCCTAACTTCATGGATTGACTATGTAGAAGTCATATTGTGTTCATGATCTTTGAAGTATGATGTCACACTTTTCATCTTCACCTATTGTTGACTCTAAGCCTTGAAGAAATATTGATGTCATGATGTGATGATGTAGTAACTGGTCTTAGCATGTTATGACCACGATGGATATATGTTTCACTTTATGATCTAACATATCTGTTGATGCATGATATTTTGAATACATGAATGAAGATTATTGAAATGGATTCTGATTCAAAGGGAGAATCTCTCCATAATATCTCCTCTC
Source organism: Pinus albicaulis (assembly GCA_034641835.2). Classification (NCBI taxonomy): domain Eukaryota; kingdom Viridiplantae; phylum Streptophyta; class Pinopsida; order Pinales; family Pinaceae; genus Pinus; species Pinus albicaulis. The sequence continues at coordinate 396,067,239 of CM076570.1, forward strand.
CTATTGTCATATATATACTCTTTATTTGATATATATGATTTATGGGAATGGATAGTCAAATATTTGACATTGATGACCTCCAAAAAATTTCTAGTATGAGGAAGGAGAATTTATCCCTTACTGTAAGACTCAGTCACCTAGAAGCATGATTACAAGTACGACTATAGCCTCACATTCACACAGATCCAAGCTCAAGGGTGTGACCAAGGCAATGAGTGAGTTATGAGCTAGGGTTTGGTATTTGAGAATGCATAATCACTCTCACATTATCTTGATGGGTGCGGCTTTAATATCCCACCACATAGATGAAGGCCTATGGATTCGGCTATGCCTGCAAGACACAGAAATGAAGTTTTATGCATGAAATCAGATGCTCACTTGAAGGATGAAAATTCTACAATTGTGGTGTAGATAACAGAAAGATATTTGAGGAGGAAAGTTTTAATCTTTTCATGAAGACTTGTGTTTGCAGTGACCGAGACATGCATATATATGTGTCATTATGATTGATGTTTGTGCTACAATAATTTCACATTGTTGTTATAGATAAGAAGTGTTTATATTTTTCCATGATGCAAAATGTTTGGAGTTTCAACATGATACATGATACGACATAGAACTTTGAATTAATAATTGAGATATGTTTTGGACTATAGATCTCTCTATGATAGAAAATTTGGATTTGACCTGATGACTCATGATTTTAGTAGACGATTGATGATTTTCCTCCATGACAATGCTTTGTGACAATATTGACTTCCAATGAATTTTATGAGTATTAGAAATTGGTCACCTTGTTCCTAGAACAATGGTTGAAGTATTGATATTTTTGATTCAGTATGAATATGGAACCTGCATGACTTATACTTGGTGTATGCATTTGAATCTAGTGTCAGAAATGACTTGTATTATGATCATGGGGATGGATTCATGAAGTTTGGATTGATACTGCATGTTATATGAAAACCTATTGGCATGTCAATAAATGAATTCATGACTTGATGAAAGCTCTACCTGTCACCTGTGTTACAGGAGAAACTACCCTAGGGTCTGGGTTGAGGACCCCAATAGAGTGGAAGGCATACATCATCAAGAAGCAAGAAAACTAATATTCGTAATGCTTAAACTATAAAACTTGGAAGAGATGATTTTACCCGTATGTCGTACATTTGAGGTCGTTCCCGTAGGGTTCAAACCCTCTGCTTCTCCATGTTCTTCAAAAATTGCAACTCATACAAGAAAATAACGTAGACTAGATGTAACATCATATATATCCTAGATGCAGTGGTTAGATCATATAATATTATAGAAAATAACATGGAATCAACTGTTAGAAGATCATTAACATGTATAGAAATCATTAAAGATCATAGCATCAGGAACAAGATAGAGCTTAGTTATTGATGTATGTAAAATATGTGGAGAAATACGACCTGAATTCATCCACGAATCCAAGAGAAATCGTCCTCCGGATTTTTCCATCCCAAGCCTCAACAATATTCTTCCATAAAGGTGCACATGGATGTCACATAAAGGAGGTGAACTTCTCAAAGAAGGACACAAGGTTTTCCTAAACCTAGGAAGTGCAATAGGCACAGGGATAATTAGACTTGATCTGGGACTAACACTCTATAGTATAAATAGCTATCTCTCCCCTCCCCTTAAGCCTTCCCATGAGGTGTATTTATACTACCTCAAAATAATTTTTTCAGTTGGGAAATGGTTTGGCCATGAGCTCCTGTAGGTGGGCTTTCGGTGTAACCCCTAAGCCCTGCCCAAAGAATAGGGAGTTTTATATTTTTTTAATATTTTTAATTATATACATGGGGTCAGATATGAGTGGACCCATAGCTGCGCGTGCTTTTTAGAGGTCAGAGTCGCATATGGAGTTCAAATTACTGTTTTTTAAGTAAAGGACCAAGTTTGAATGGAAAGGATTGTTGAAGGCCAATACATAGATCATCAAGTATATAGAGGTGATAAATGATGCTATAACATATGCCCTTAATATATGATGTTCGAAGGGGTACATGATGGATGAAATGTATTATGTTCATAGGAAATAATATTGCAAGGACTTGAGAGGACTTCACCAGAATTCATCTTGCCAAAAATGAGTGAAAGGAATCAGAAAGCAAGCTCATGTTTGAGGTGGGCATACCCATGTTCAGTGAAACTAAACCATTACTGCATAATAAGTATGGAGTAGATCCAATATGTATACAAATATAGAAGAAATATTAAAGTACATAGTGAATCATTTGATCACTACCCCAAAGTACATATCAAATTCATGTCAAAGTATCACATATAAAATACTAATCAATGATGCTGAAAAGATATCTAATCACTAAAGTCACAACTGAATCACCAAGTATGGAATCATAAGTGGTATAATAATGGTACTACATGCAACTTGAGTTCCAACATATAGGATGATGATAATATGAACTAAAACATATAAGGTGGATGGTGTCACTGGCAAAAATCTGAAGGAGATTCCAAAGTGAACTAAACCATGCTAATGCAAACCCGAGGTCTTCAACAATCACCATGGAAAAATTATACACTATGGGAATAAATGAGTTGAATTCAACCATGTGAGAAATCGTTTGATTACTGGTCATTGATGTATACCTTTAACAAATCCAATACAACTCACCGATAATGATGATGAGAGTCAACGTACCCCGGTACAATCGAACAAGTTCGAATGAATGAGCGGAAGTCGAATGATTGATAGAATCTACCAATCAGGAGACATTGATGTATTATCATTATTGATAGTAAAGGATTCAACCACTGATGACGTGAAACCCTAAGGTACTAGAAAAAATACTCTAGACCTTGTTCCTAGAGCAATGTGTTGGAGTCGATTGGAAAATATCTGCTAGAAGGAAGGAATTAAGACATCCTACATCAATTCAGAACAATTGTAACTTGAAGACCAAGATCTGGAAGGAATCAGATGATGAAAAATGAAGTAACCAACCAAAATCAAATTTCTAACATTCACAAAATATAGCTAGCGCATGGCATAAATCCTTTAAACCAAACAATAATGAAAGTTGACAAAGAGGGGAGGAATCCACTGATAGATTTAAATGGAAACCAAGGTACTGCACGAATCGTAGGTGTGATAATGAAATCTAAAATCAAACACAAGGTAAACCACTTAGTCAAAGACCCATGGTATTGATGAAATTTGAGCACAAGGTCACTAATCAATGATGTAAATTGGGCCAGGGTGAAGCTCTAGGTTTACTCTCAGAGAAAATTGTCAAAGTTGGTAAGAGAAAACCTGCTAGCAAGAAGTCAATGTAGACCTTCTCAAACCAACACGAACAAAGGACCAAATAGCTGATGTGATAGAACAAAACTCTGACAGACTGGGGATGGCCAACTGAAAAATGGATCAAGGGACACTGCAGAAAGGTCAACTTAGGTTTACTTCCCTTGAACAAAAACACGGCTCAAAATGTGACTATGCTAGCATATGATAACTTTGTATAGGATTTTCATGCAGGAGGCATGACCAACCCCTCCATATGATTGGAAGAGATAACCAATCGGGGGAGTACTGACTCAATAAAAAGGTTATGTCTCTCCTAAGTCAAAGTAAAGCCCATCCCAATGGGGAAAGGACTTTGATTTTTTTTTTGTTCAAGGGTGACACAACTGCCCCTTAGCTCCGATCAAATATGGAAGCAATGTCCCATTCCTCCTCTTTTTGGGACATTTCATTTTTTTTTTTTTCATATTCAAATATTGGAAAAGAATAAAATAATTCCTATAGTATAGTGGATAGAATGAGTGTTCGAAAACATATGCACTAGCTCCTAGGATATGAAACATCCTATGCTCAATGAAAGGTGTAGGAACTGGTTGATGACACTTAAAGGAATGTTCTGTCCACGGGAAAAGGGTGTCAATTTGCAAATGCTAAGTGATTGCAAGGATGAATTTGCAGAGGGACATTGTTAAAAGTTAGCTTATACACGAGTCCAAGTGAAGCCGGCTTAAGGCCAAGATAGAAATGGTCAATATGCAATGCATATGAACAGCTCAAAAATAGGGAGCCTCTAGGATATGAAGTGAGATAGGTAACGAAGAAGAAGAATGAAGCTTCGTCGCACAAGTCATGGTGGGACTAAAGAGGACTCTCGAGCCTACACAATTTTGTAGCATGGGTGACGTATGCTATATATGACCTAACTAGGAAGCCCATGTAAAGGATGGCTCTATCATCGTATCATGATTTTATAAATAAACGAGTGAAAATGGTTTAATGACCATAACATGATGTGGTCAACCCTATGGGAATATTTTAGTATGGAGGCTAGAATGCATAAGTGTAATGGAAAGTGAATTTCCCTAACCTATATGCCAATTCTGAACACAATACTTGCCATGATGGGTTAATGGTCATGGAATTGAAGTGGTAAAATCATCTTGAAATCGCCATGTGGTCCCGACAACAACTTATCCCAAAGACTTACAAGCCAAAAGGTCATAAAGCCTCGACAAATTCAAAATGTAGAAACAAAATTTATACAAGTGTGTTTCAATTTTTTTTGAAATTTAAGATAACACTCTCTTTGAACTCATATTTTCATTTTCACATTGGTAAATTTGGGAAAAAGGCTCTAGAGAAAGAAAAAAACCCCAAGTTGAATCCGTACCACTTCTTAGTCGAATCAGCTCAAATCTTCGAGGTAACCTTCTCAAACCTCTTCCTTGTGATTTTCTTCATCAATTCAATTATTTTAAAGTCAATTTCACCATAGGAATTAGAATTTTTTATTAAATATTTGGATATACATGGGTTTAAAATATCCAAGATCTGTATATATGTGATTATGTGAAAATGAAACTCGTGTATGTGTAGAGTAATTTTTAAAAATAAATATGTAATGGATGAATCAATGAATTGAATCGTGATGACAAACAGTTGGAGAGAGAGGGAGCATAGTGAAATTGATAATGAGGTAATGGAAGATGCATTTTCCTTTGAAGTGCTCCGAGGATGTGGATTGCTAAAATTCTTCAAAATTCCCAATATCAAAACAAATACCAAATTGTTGGAGATGCTCATAGATTACTTGGAGCCTAAGGAAGATGCATTCATGATTGATCAAGTGCCATTGATAATTGAACTTGAAGACATTTAATTCATCACTAGGCTTTCTTGAAGAGGATAGCTAGTGAATTTGTAGGGTAAGGCATTAGGAGGTCTAAATGTAGATGGCTACATCTGGCTATACTACTCTAAAGATACTTAGAAGGTTGGGACCCAAATTCCAATCAAAGACATACAAGGCTTACATATAAAAACACTTCTTTTCACTATAGTCTGAGTAGTCAAATCGAATTCATTAAACCAGGCCTCACGTGCAACCATGAGTTTGGAAACTAATTTCCTAACTACACTATATGATTGGTGCACAACATTGTTGACTAATTTGAAGAAACAATTGACTTCCATCCAGAAAAAAAAGACCAATCACTTCAGATATGGGACTATCTTGTGTAGTTTATTTTTCGAGAGACTATCTGCGCATCAACCCAAAATGATATCAACCATCAACAACCCATGAGATCCATGTATAACACGAAGGGTTGATCTAGTGAAGAGGCTAGGGGGCAGCGAGGTCCCTAGCACTACTTGGGAGGATGAGTTCCTCACGTGGTGGAGAGGACATGTGATCACCATAGATGATTACCCTTATGTAGGTATGGACTTCAATGCAGATCCAGATCTTCCCCTATCACACAGAGCTGCATGGGGAGCAATCGGTGATACTGCATTTAAATGGTTTTTTGTTATTTTATTTTTTGGATTTTCGATAAAACTATGAATTGAAAAAATCCATTTGATAGGACAAAGTACTTACAAAATTATTTATTATGTCATATATGTTCGACTAGTTAGATCTGACGGTCTAACGAGGCACAAGCGTTGCGGAAGAGAGGCAGATAATGTCGCAAAAGATCCCGGGGGAGTCCTCCATGCCATACAAAGGAACTTGGAGGCTCTAACCCACCAGTTCCTTATGGATAAAGTAGAAGACCTCCATGGGGTTATTCAGAGATGTGTGGTTGGTGTACCACGTGATTGAGTGTGACTATTCTGCCATGTGGCTACTACCACAGTTTTCTTCAGTGATGCTCATCTAGGGCAGGGCCCACAAACATAGACTTTTATGATGACTAGATGACTCAATCTTTTTTTATGATGGACATGGTCGGGAATAAGGCCTATTTTGTAGGAAATAATTCTCTAATTTTATATATTTTTTAACATATGAATTTGTTCTATATACAACTATTTTATGATATGGCTATCTCATATATACAATGATTATTGATGATTTTTTATATTTAACGTGATGAATGAGTTATATTCCAATCGATTGCTTGATTAGCTAATGAATCAAAAAACTCATTTTCTGATCATGGAATGTGAATTCATGTAACATAATAAATGATATCTCTAACAAACACACTCTAAAAAATAAGTGATATAAATATGGATCCCTAACATGATAGATTTTATTCAACTGAGAAACCAAAAGTTGTGAGTGCAAGTACACTACTGGAGAACTAACACCAAGAGATATGGCTTCAGACAGTAGATTAACCATAGTAGTATACTTTTCCACATTGTTCAAAGCAAGAACAATACATATGCTCCTTGAGAATAACAACTGATCGGATGGATAGCATATTACCCAAGTTGCAGAAGCAAGATTTCGAGTATGTCAACTAGCACCATTGACAAAGCCACAATGAATCATATCATCTGTAGATACCTGGAATTTCAGATCAAAAACATCAACGTCACAAAAAAATCGATAGATAGATATGCAAAAAATATACAATATGTACAAACCAAAGAAAATTCTAGGAGGAAGCCTTGGAATAATACTTCTTAATATAGAGTCCATTTCTGGGCTCTGCCAGCTTGTTTTCATCAAATTCAACCAAATCATAAGCTCCCTTTCTAAGGAATATTTTAGCAATGAAAGGACCATACAACATGGATTTAAATTTTCCTCCCCCCAAGGAATCCTTGACTTCATCATAGACCAAAACGAGGTCACCTTCAGAGAAAAACCTAGTTTTTCCAGCCTTATCATACTGAACCTTCACTTTTTTACTATGGGCATCATTAATCATAGCTACATCTCGACACTGCTCATTGATATGTTCTAGATAAATAAGGTGTTCTTCAAGACTTGAAGTGTCTGAAAGTAGCTCAACATCTAGCTTAAGGGAAGGAATCTCACACTCAATAGGGAATATTAATTCCAATCCATAAACTAGTTGGAAAGGAGTGAACCTGATTGTAGTCTTAACTTACATTCGATAAGCCCAAATCGTAGGATACAAAATGACATGCCAATTGGATCTATATTTATTGAATGTCCTTTGCAGAATAAATTTCAAGGATTTATTCATGGCTTCCGCTTTCCCATTGGCCTGAGGATAATAAGGAGAGAAATTCTCCTTCCAGAACCTAATTTGAGAGCCAATTCAGCCATCATGGTGTTCTAAAAATGACTGTCACGCTTAGTGACAATCTCTTTGGGAATACCAAAGTGAGAAATTGCTTTATTGAATACAAACAAGGCTAATGTTTCAACATCATTCGAAAAGTTATGCATGGCCTCAACCCACTTCGTGAAGTAGTCCACTTCTATAATAATGTACTTATGACCCTTCACTGAAGGCAGATGAGAAGTAGTAAAATCAATTCCCTGCATAGTCAACGGAGCGACAGTGATAACAAGAAAGAGAAGAGTTGGATGAGTACGCATATTTTGAGTATAAATTTGACAAGGATGAAATTTTTTGACCGCATCAACACAATCTTTGAAAATCAAGTGCCAAAAATATAGAACACACATAATCTTTTGCGATGTAGAAAGCCTAGATAAATAACCACCACAAGCTCTACTATGGAAATCATTCATCAAAATTTCAAATTATTCGAGATTTAATCAATGTCTAAGGATTTAATCAACCTTGTGACGATAATGAGTGTCACTGATGATAAGATATATTTTGACCAAGTGACGCAATTTTATATGCTCATCCTTTGAAAAAGCAAGGGGAAATTTTGAAGTTTGGAAATAGACAATAATATATCCATACCAAGGATATTGTGAAGAAATGAGGAAAATATGTTCATCAGGGAACAACTCCTCATAAACAATCTCTTCTCCACATGGCAACTAAGAGAGTAACTCTGCAAATACCAACAATTCCTTGGATTTGGTAGATAGGAAATCAAGATACAATTCTTGTAAAATGACAATCCATCTATTGTATTTTCCCCCAATAACTCGGCTGCTCAGAGAAAATTTAAACAGATTGAAAACTTCTAAAACATAAGTTTTGTGAAAAAGAATGTAATGTCGAAGTCGTTGGACAACATGGACGGATGCCAAAGCTAACTTCTCAATGGGAGAATATTGCAATTCAGGACCGACCAATCCTCGACACAGATAATAAATAACATTCTCACAAAGAGCATCATCCTCCTTAACCATAACCATACCAATAGTAGATTATGCCGTAACGAAACAAAAAATGAATTCTCTGCTATAATAAGGTAGACTCAATAAAGGAGCAGAGGTCAATGCCTTTTTCAAAGCATTGAATGAGCATTGAGCGAATTCATCCCACATGAATGGAATTCCTTTCTTCAATAATATCATAAACCCTTTCATAACCTCAACATATCTAATGATGAATCTCCTCAAGAAATTAGACTTTCCTTGAATACTTTGAATTTTATGAATAGAAGACGGGGGAGGAAACTGAAGTATTACCTCAACTTGGAAGGCATATACATGAATCCCTTTAGTAGACACAATGAATCCCAACAACCAATCGGATGTAACAGAAAAAACACACTTATTTGGATTCAACCATATTTTATAATACCGAAATCTTTCGAAATTTTTTCGAAGATGAGAAGGATGATCAATTCTTTTTCAAGAACGAGAAACTTATTAAGCTTCAATGATATTCTTGATATCATGGAAAGCATAAGACATGGCCTACTAGAAAGTAGCTCCATAATTTTTAAGACCAAAAGGCATCTTCCTCTATGAAATAATACCCTAGGGGAAAAAAAGAAGTGTTGTGCTGATCTTCAGGACAGATGGTAATCTGATTATATCCAGAGAAACTGTCCATGAAGAGGAAAATCTCATTCCTCTCACACTCATCAATAATCTCATCAATAAATGGTGTGGTGTAATTATCTTTCAGACATGCCTTATCCATATTTCTAAAGTTAATACAGATATAGATTGTTCCTTGTTTCTTGTCCATAGGAAGTGGATTGAAAACCCATTCAGTCAAATTAACGGGGTATATGAAACCCACCTTAATCAGCTTCTCAACCTCAACCTTGATAGTTGCGGCTTTCCTAGGATTCAACGCTCGAAGATTATGCCATATAGGCTTAGCATTCTCGTAAATATTGATCTCATGCTGGACAATAGATGGATCAATTCCAAGCATTTCCTCATAAGGCTAAGTGAACACATCATGAAATCTTTAAAGATATCAGTATAGATCTAGATCTCTTCAAGGAAACACTTAGCTCCAATGAAAAAATTATCTATAAGATTTGGATTCCCTTAAATGTTCACTGGAATTTTTTATGAAATGACAACCATATTATCTTTGGAAAAAATCTGTGTTGGAGCCAAATGGTTTAAGATCAGGTGAACAAGACCACCAAAAATAGGGCCTAGACTATCTTAAATCAACCTCACGCAAACCAAGTAGAAAGTATGACCGATGATGAAAATCATCCCATGGTCTTTCCATACCAATTATTACCTCTAGGATTTCCTCCTCAGATGGTAGAACAGTATCGAGGCAGTCCAATGAAGAAGATTATTTAAGTGTCCAAGCCAAAGCCACATTCCCATCCAAATCCTCCAGTGAAAGGGAAACTGGATTAGAATATGTAGAGTCAATAATATACCGATAAGAAATTTCTGATGCAGATATAGGATATGGCATTCCACTCACTTGACCTTCTTCTAATGTGGTCGCAGGAGAAGGTAAGGTCTAAGGGTCTGAAAAATAATGAGTTCATAACTCTCTTCGAGTAGGAGCCCTGGAGGATGAAATATCATTGATATGAATAGAATGAGGTGAATATCAAAGGTACCCAACAATAAGGTAGACATACTGACTCATATATTCTCCACAGGTTTCTTGGCATCATTCACCAAGGGAACATTAGAGTCAGAAGATGCATTAGACTCTATTGGCGAATAGTCCATATGATCAACAGTGACAATACTCCCTTCATAGGGAAAACATAGGATGTGAAATAATGATGAAGTGATGGCATCTATCTCATAAATCCAATTCCGCCCCAATAGAAGGTTGTAGTCCAAATTGGCATCAAATATCTCTACTTCGATATTAACAAATTTCCCCCCAACACAGATGGGAAAAGTCGGAACAATGCCATGTGGCCTGTGAGAATAACCATCAAATGTAGTCATGAGAGTAGGTGAAGGAACGACGTGAGGAGATCCAATATCTTTCCAGCATGAGATAGACATGGCACATGTGGAAGCGCCTTCAATGACTACCGTTTGAAAAAAATTCATTTTCTAATACATATATTTGATTTGGAGATCCATATGATGAGGAAACCTCTTCTTAAGATTTGACATATCGAATGTGATCATAAGACGTTTCTTTGGATATATCTCCTTGATCATAGTGAGTAGCATAGTAATTTGTGCTAGGAACAACTGGAGTACCTCTAACATAGAAATAGCACTAGGATTCTAAGCCAGATATTCTATAATGGAGTAGTTCTAGGCTACCTTGGCATTACGGTTGATTGTCGAATGTTTAGAAGAAACCGTCGGCATGTGAGGCATAGGCTGAACTATGGGCCTCTTAATATGGAGTGGCTTAGAAGTATTATGAGTGGCCTCATCCTTAAAAGATTCATATTCACCAAAATCACGTGATCTCATGGCAACATCAACGTGCGCACTCACCATATATACATTGGAATAATTCCCCCCATCCTAGTTTCCCCTTGTGGGAGCTCCAATAATTTCATTCGTGCCAGTGGGCATTTCTTGCCCTTAAGGGAAAGGGTTAGTCAGAAAACCTGGGAACTCGAGGAACCCTACTGAGCTAACAAGCACTGATCATCCTAAATCTTAGGGTAGAGATGAGTGTGATGGTCTCAAGTGCATGATTTGCAAGCGAACTTGAATTTAGTCTTTGACTATCTCTTACCCTCTCCAACATTATCGTTAGATCTGTTCGCATTACCCTTCCCATCCTTATCTTTCTTCTTGTTATTATATCCCTTATTCTTCCCATCAGATTTTTTATTTCTTTTGGGGTTAGAATATTGAAAAAAATTAAGAGTTAAGGGCTCAGAAGGAGTAGACACTAACGGTGTACCATGAATAGAAGGAGAATATTGTAGAGACATTTGTTGCAATTGATTCAAAATTTTAGTCATGCCACTATCGATCGAACTGACATGCCTGTCAGCGTGGTGACCTAGCTTTGGTTTGGCTAAATATATCTTAGAGTGAGGATGATCAGGCAAGATCTTATTAATAATCTCATACTAAGAATAGATCAATTCCAACTCCTAGTCTCTAAATATAGCTTGCTCCTCAGTGAATAACACAGAAAGGGATACATCATTTGATATTTTTGGATGTAAGGATTTGAGGATCCATTCAAGAAGGAATTCATTGGGAATATAGGCTTTAATGAGCATCTTCCTTCTCCTCCATTCTTGAATATGATAAAAAATGTGTGTTTCTTTATCTTGATGGAAATTGGCCATAACCTCAGTTCCAACATCATAATGAACATGCAACTGAAAATGGTCAAAAAAATGGTAGCTAACTGGCCAAATAAATCAAATCAGCCCTAGTAAGCTCAATGTAACATTTACCAGTGTTTCCAGTCAAGGTGCGCTAAAATAATCTTAACCTTATTGAATTATCAATGAAGGAGTTCAATTAACACCATAAATGGAAAGTGGTAACATGGTTGATTGCATCCTCATGAGTATTCCCATCAAATTTTGATATATATAATGGAAGTTTAGTATGGACCGAAGGCCAATATGGGTTGTATCGTATAGGATAATTATTCAACTGTGATAGATCTGGAAAATTTAGGATTTATAGGAATGGTAAGAGCGGAGTGTTTAGTCAATTCAGTGTCCTGAATTGATAGCATAAATTATCGACCAGTGCTTGTAAACTGATGATGTATACTTGCAATATATGTGCCTAAATATCCTTACTCTTATTTCATTGTTTTCAGTAGTTTGTTGATGTTTTTGTGTTTTTTTATGTTTGAGTTTTAGTATGCTATTCTATGTTCAAAATATGACATCAAATATATGTCAAAAAGGAAAGAAAAGGGAACCTTAGACTCAAAACAGAGTGTAATTGTAAATTTTGTCCCTAATTAGGAAAATGATGAAAAACAGAGCGTTCTAATCCATGGATGTCCTAGCTTGCAAATTAGCATGAAATGTAACTCAAGACATTATATTTCAACCTAATCCTTTTATTTATAGGTTTGTTGGAATAATTTGTGAAAGAGATTTAACTCCAATGTGATGAGGATATTCCTAAAAATATACAGCGACTTAGAATATTATAGTGCAATATTATTCATATGATAGAGATATTTTGGAACAGCTTGAGAAGAAAATTTCTATAATATGCTAAGGATCTCCTATGAATATTTGAAACTACTTATGACATTATAGCTAGATCTCATTCATCAGCTAGATATTTATTGGAAGAGTTTATTCAAGGAAACTAGATATAATGAAATAAGGATCTTCTAAACAACAAGTAACCCACAGTATTACAATTAGGTATTTTCTATGACTTATAGATTTATTGGAACAGTTTTGAGGAAAGGACTATTTGTAACAATATGAGGATCTTCTATCTAATTACAGAACAACAAATGCTAATTAACTCAACATAGTACAACCAAATCTCATTCATATAATAGTGATATTTTGGAAAAGCTTTTAAGAAAAATAATGGTTGTAAGATAATGAGGATCTTTTTAATCTAAATAACAAAAGCTAAAGTATTGGTAACTTAGGATGTCACAATTAAATCCATTCATTGAATAGTGATATGTTGGAAAATATTTGAGAAAATACTAACTATAACATCATAAGGATCTGTTAGTTAAACAAACAATGCAAGACATGATACTAAAAGATATGAACTCAGAAAACTGTCCAAGAAAGAAATATAAAAACACATAATTAAAAGCTACCTATGTAGAAAGAATGTGGAAGCCTCCTTAGATAGCAGGGGCCCTCTGCTATCAATTTGGCATAAAAGTATTTGACTCCTCAGGTTTGTCTTCAATACAACATCAAAGTTATGCTTATTCTTATTATCAAAAATACTTCGAAAGAGAGTATCATAGTATTGCCAAAAATAAGAGTTAACTTGTTTTTTCTATCTCACCGAGCTAAATTTATAGGTAATTACATAACTGATATTGAATGAAAGTAGGCACAGGTGTATTCTATAGTCATAATCAAACTAAAACTCCTTTTTAGTACTCGTGATTTGCTGAAAGAAAATCAAGAATCCTTATCCTTACAAAAATCTGCTTCTCGGACTTTTGGTTTGACCACGTGCATAAGCATCTCCAGTTATTGACTTAGCCTTCATGGATTGACAAGAAATGATGTAGGAAATATTTATAATCTAACCATATATGCATTTTTTTTAGATGACACCTGTAATATGTTAAAACACTAAAATGGATACAAAATGTGTAACTGGCTACAAAATGATTGCATTCTGTAGCTAAAACTGCTCAGAAATCATTAAGGCAACAAAACCACAAAAGTACAAGAAGTTATTCATTGCATGTATTCCTTAAGTGATTTTAATCATTCTTAGTGATCTTTAGGTCTATAAAATGAAAAGAAGGAATGATAAGATGAAGTGGAATTTGGAAAAGGAGAAGACACTTCTAGGGCTCAACATACCCCCACTGCAAAACTTTTTCATATCCTCATGCAATTTCATTCCATTTGTACTGATACTTCTACAAGAACATATAACCTCCTTTTTTTGCCTCTTCTGGTAGTTAATGCCATCCTGGATTTCCTCATGAGTGTTTTGAACTTCAGATTAATGAATGCCCTGTTCAATTTCCTATTTATTTTCTTCAAATTCTTGTTTTCTTTGTATAATACTTCCATTTTCTGAGAGAGAGTGTTGTTAATGCTTCTTTTCAATTTAACTTGCTCCCTTATGATTTCATTTTCATTCTTAATATGGTTATTCAGTATCTCCAATTCATAATTTTCTATTTTTAATATTTCAATTGGAGGTTCTTGTGGACTGGGGGATCTTTCTTTGTTCTCTGAGGCTTTTCTCTCTAATCATTCCACATGGTCATAAAATTGTTGTTGAGCTAGATCTACATTTGGGGTTCCTCTACCATGGTTTTCTTCATATTGGTATACAGGAGATCTATCAACTGGTGCCTAGATTGGAATTTCTTCTTCTTCAATGTTTATGATTTCAGTTCCCTTAATGCATGTCTTTTTCTCCATGCCTTTAAGCCTGGAGTTTATTCTCAATTTGGGTGGATTTTCATCTTTTACATCCTCTCCTTCAACACATTCATTTGTTAATTCCTCCTTCATTTTTTTCTTAAGTTATTTCCTAATTTTTACCAACTTTTCAGAGATTATTTCATTACTCTCTTCCTGTGTTGATACATTAGGCTTGATTTCAACAGTTTTAACATCTTTTCCTCTCCTACTTCTTCTCACAAGTTTTTCTTTAGACAATGTTTCTCTTGGTTCTTAAAAATGGTTCCTTAGGAGGAATTCATCCCAATTATCTCCTATATTCTTCAAATGATATTCAATTAATACTTTAATTAAGCCATGATGATGTCAGGTAGTTTCTAAGAACTAAAGCCTTTTCTGGACATTTGAGGACATCCTTTTCAAACTATTAAGTAGGAAAACAGGCATATTTATTTCTTCATCTAGAAAATTCATCATGAGTCTAATATGATATGCATACAAAGTTCCAAATCTGCCTTCACAAGTTATGAAATTTTGTAAAATTAATAGCATATTCCTTCATTTATTCTTCAAAACTGAACTAGGAATACCTTTCTTAAACACTACAATGTCCATACCTGGATTTTTTAGCATTTGTCTCCAATCCTCATTATGAAATTATTTGTTTTTAAACCAGCATTCTCCCTGTCTTGGCAGCTCTGTTGCTTCTGCTATAAATGACTCTGTGATGGTGAATTTGATATCCCCAATCTCCACTTCTAATCCATCGAACGACTTGGAAAATGACTTTGTGATCTCCTTGGGGAATCCATTAAAATTCTCTATAAAGCTCAGCCATCCAGCCTGTTGTAATAACCCTTTAATCTAAGGGTATCCTTATAAATACTTAGTTCTAATTGGCCTTGACCTTACCATAAGACCCATTTATTCTTGATAAAGATCACTTCCCTTCTCTGGCTTCAATTCACTGATATGTTCCTGTTCTTCTGTCCAAAGAAAAAGCAACTGTGAAGTTTTGTCTTACCGTAAAATGACTTCTCTGCAGATGAGGATTGGCTACGGAAAGAAATAGCAGTGAGTGGATGTGAATGGAATAGGGTAGTGGTAAATCATGAGGATAATCGGGTGTAAGAGTTTGATATGGGATGAATGACCACGAAGAAATCTTATGAAGATATTTTAAAAATCATCAATGAATGCCACGGTCTGATGACGTGACCTAATGGGTCACTTCTAAGTTATGATTGCTAATTTTCAATTAATGATGATTTTTTATGGAGCGGGATGGAAGGGATTTGGTCAAGGAGTGTTTATGATAGGGGTTTGATCAATTTTAGTCATAAAATAACTTAGGAAAACATATGACCTAACCACATTATACCTTTAATGATTTCTTATCAAAAATAATTTCATTTTACCTTAGCCCCTTTTTAAAATTTTTCTTCTTTGATGTGCTTTGTCTTTCATCTGAAAAATATTAATCATTTAGGCTCCATAATCTTCTTTGACTAATCCTCTGTTTTCTGGAGTAGGTTTTGCAGAATCAATTGGCTACAGAATAGATTTGGCTGCAGAATAGGTAGCTACATAATGTACCTGTAAAAACTCTGAAATATGGAATGGAGTGAAGTAAAATATGGATGGAGTGAAGTATGGAATGGAATGAAGTGAAAATGTGGATGATGTATGGAATGAAATATGGATAAAGTGATATATGGATGGAATGAATGAGATGGATCATGAATATGTAAAGTGAATCCGCAACTTATGATTTTATGATACTTAATTGCAGAAAAGAACAATTTTGAAAATCTAAAGTGTCAGCAAAATTCTAATTTTCACCTTAGATTTTCTTTATAAACATGCCAACCAATGATTGGTTTTCATGTTTATACCCTTTATATATATATATATATATATATATATATATATATATATTATTTTTTATTTTATTTTAATGATTGAAGAAAAATAAAATTAAGTTAGTGAAGAAGAAGAAGAATTCTTCACTAACTTCATATCAATGTTATCTTGAAATTTCTTGACAAATTCCTCTCTTGGAAGTGGCTTGTGATACAATTTAAATCTGTGTCCATTGACAAGAAAAGCTACCTTTCCTTCATCTATTGTCCTGATTTTTATTGCTCCATTTTAAAATATTTTCACAATATCATATGGCCCAAGCCAATGAGTTTGAAATTTACCTGAAAAATCCTTGAACTTTGAATCAAATAAGAGGGCCCAATCACCTTCTTTAAATTTATTTTCCTTGATGTACTTATCATGCCATATAGTTCTTTGTTGTTGGAATATGCTTGTTCTCTGGACTGCATCTTGTCTGATCTCATCCAATTCATTACCTGCTCCAGTCTGTGCTTATGTAAGATCAAGTCCTAACTAAATTTCCATTTTGAAAGTTTGGATCTAAAACTCTATGGGAAACAAGACTTTTTTTCCATAAAAAAGTTCATAAGGCGTGTGACCTATTGTGTTTCTCCATGTAGTTATGTAGGCCCACAAGGCTTTAGGAGGCCTTTCTTCCCAATCTCTCCCATTTAAATGAATAGTATTTGTTAGGATCCCTTCAATGACTTTATCGGTAGATTCCACTTGGCCATTTACTTGTGGATGGTAGGGAGTAGATTTTTTATGTCTAATCTTGTACTTTTCTACCATTTGCTCCACTAGCTTTGATGTGAACTAAGCTTCGTGATCTGTAACAATTTCTCTTGGAACACCAAGACGAGTAAAAATATCCTCAAAAAGAAAATTGACTACAGATGCTTTAGTAGCAGAAAGTAATGTTTTGGCCTCTACCCATATGGTAACATAATCAGTGAAAACTAATATATATTTCTTTTGTCTCGATGGAGGATTAATAGGTCCTACAAAATCCAAAGCCCATCTCTCAAAGGGTTCAATGTGTACCTGAGGTTGCAGTGGCATCTCACCTGAAGGAGAAGGTTTCCCTACCCTTTGGCAACTGTCACACCTTTTAACATATTCTTTAGCATCCTTAAAGAGGGATGGCCAATAATATCCTAAATGAAGGATATTATAAGCTGTCCTCTTATCAGTAAAGTGTCCACCACATGGTTCATCATGACATGCCTTGAGGATCTTAGGCATCTCATCTTCCCGAACTCATCTTCTGATAATGAAATCTGGACCTGTTTTATATAATTCATTATAAATCCATGAATATTTCAGACTGTCATAAATGATATTTCTTTTATCTCTTATATTCATAATTGAAGGAAATTTTCCTGAAACTAGATAGTTAGCAATATCAGGAAACCAAGAAGTTTGAGTGGTAATTACAAAAAGATATTCATCAGGGAATTTGTCTTCAATTGGTGTATTATCTTTAATGTTTTGGAGTATTTATAGGAAATCAACTAATATATTTTGTTTCCCAGGCCTATCTAGAACAATTATTTTAAACTCTTGTAAAAGAAATAACCATCTCGTGACTCTGCCATTAGTAATTGATTTGTTCATTAAGTACCTAATTGCAGAATGATCTATGTGAACAAAAGTTTCATAGCATGTTATATAGTGTCTAAATTTATTTATGGCATGAACAACAACTAACAACTCTTTTTCATTTATAGTATAATTCAACTCTGAAGGAGTCAAATTTTTACTTGTATAGTAGATGGCATAGGGAATTACGTATTTTTGTCCAGATACAGCTCCTAAAGCTGTATCTAAAGGATCTGTTGAAATATGAAAAGGTAATTTCCAGTTAGGTCCCCTTAAAATAGATGCCTGAGAGATTTTTGTTTTCAGGGTTTCAAAGGCTAACTGGCAGTTAAGATTCCAATTGAATTCACAATGCTTGGTAAGTAATTTAAAAGGTGGAGATGCTATCTTAGTGAAGTTTTCTATAAATCTCCTATAATACCTTGTAAATCCTAGAAAACTCCTAACATCTTTTTGACAACTTGGAACTAGTAGTATGGAGATGACTTCAACTTTTGGCTTATCAACTTTGATCCCCTCTCCTGAAATGTGATGTCCTAGAACAATCCGTTCACATAAAACACTTTTCATGACTTAATGAAAGATTGTCTTCGTTACATCTCTTTAGAAAATTTTCCAAGTTTTCTAAAGCTTCTTCGAATGTGTCTCCATAGACTGTGACGTCATCCATGTATACCTCTACACATTCATGTATTAGATCTGAAAATATTCCTAATACTACCCTTTGGAATGTTGCAGGTGTATTTCATAATCCAAATGGCAATACTTAGTAGGCATAGGTTCCCCAAGGATAGGTAAATGTGGTCTTGTATTGATCCTCAAGTGATACTTGAATTTTATTATAACCACTGAACCCATCCAAAAATGAAAAGTACTTTTTGCCTGCTAATGTGTCTAACACCCAATCTATGAAAGGTAAGGGAAAATGGTATTTAAGATTAGCTTTGTTTAGTTCTCGGTAGTCAATACATACCCTCCATCGTCAATTATTTTTGGGCACAATCACCAAAGGAGAGACCCACTGACTATCTGAAATGGGATAAATAAAATTTACATTTAACAATTTCTGCAATTCTTTTTTAACAGTCTCCCTAAGGTTTGGATTCATCCTTCTCTGAGGTTGTCTGATTGGTTTACAATTTTCCTCTATATATATATGATGAGTGAAAGTCTTAGGATTGATCCCTTTCATGTCAATGTACTCCCAATCATATGCAACAGAGTGTCTTTGCAACATTTTGACTAGCTTTTCTTGTTGAAACTTCTCTAGGTTTTTGTTTATGCTTAAGGTTTTTCCTAGGAATATTTCAATTGTAGAGCTACCAAATTATTCCATGGAGTAAAGAGACATATGTCTTGACGATAAGAACTCAATATTAGCTTCTTATTGAAATTTTTCATATTTAAATTCTGAATGAGATTCATAATTTTCCAAAGTATTCAGAATTTGACTATCTTCACTAATTTCTGAAATAGTGAAGAGAGGTTGTATATCTTCTTCATTATCAATCCACTGAGTATCATCTAATTTTGTGATTTTTCTTGCTAGAGGATACAAGGTAAATTCCTTGGTTGAACTTCCATCAGAGATGTACATATCACCAGATCTACAACTAATGAAAGCATCAGTTGTGGCTAACCAAGGTCTTCCTAATATAATAGGATGTCCTCCTCGATCATTTTTAGGAGTTAGGATCACGAAATCCACAGGATACTGCCAAGAATCTAAGGACATTGTAATGTCTTCTATTATCCCATCTGGTTTGATCATAGATCTATCTGCTTATTGTAGTAGTGTGGGTGTAAAAAGAAGATTAGGAAGTTTTACTTTTTCCATGATTTTCCTACTCATGATATTGATTGTTGCTCCTAAATCGATAAGTGTGTTTTGGATTTCAATTCCATTGACGTGTATTTTACTAACTGGATTTCCTGGGTCTAGATACTTTGGAATGGAAATATTACCCATCATTATATCTGCTATCTTTCCTACCAATTGTATTTTATTTATCTCTTTTATTCTTTATCCTGTTTTTCTCATACTCAACTCCTTTATTTTTTTTTATAAGATTGGGATTTCCTTGATAGCTTGTAATAATGGAATCTTAATACAAACATTTCTTAACTCATCTAGGAAATGATAGTTAGGCATCATAATTTGTTTCTCTACACCCCTATCAATTTTTAATCTTTCTGGAAAAGGAGTTGTAGAAGTAGATGTTGATGGATGAAATAATATAGGAGTTGAAATTATTGGTTCTTTTTGTTTTGATTTTTCAATGTTTTGGTGTTGAAAATATGTGCTTCCCTCAAGACTTTTATTTACCTGTAGAGAATCTTCCTCATAATTGTTTTGCTCTTGTATAATTACAGAATGTTTCTTCTTTTCAAGTATTCTTCCAGACCTAAGTTGAACATCATTAAGGTCTAAAGGAGTAATCAAATAGGTTGGGAATTGTTGACCTTCTATCATATATGTATTCTAAGGGTTTTTATTGTTGGAGTTTGGTATTGGCTGGGTAGACAATTTATTTTCTTTTTGAGGAAATGGTAATGGAAGTGGTGGATTTTGATTTTGGCTTTGATGTTGTGGATTCTATTGAGGATTTTGTTGTGGGAGAAAGTTTGAATATGTTGGATATGAGGGATAAGAAGGTGGATATTGATAATACTGGGAGAACCTTCCATAAGGATTTTTTGTTCCTTGTGCCCAAGGTTGAGAATGATTTTGAAATTGGGGCCAAGGTTGCTACCAAGAGTTCTAATTTGGTGGTGTTTGATTATACATTTGATTATTAAACCCATGTGTCTAAGGTCCCTGCCAAGGTCTTCTAGAGACAAGGCTAAGAGATTCTGTGGAATTTGTGGGTGTTTCTTCTTGAAAGACTACCTTAAGACCAGGGAGTGAAGGACAATTCTTGGTCTCATATTTTTCTGAACAATTTGCACAAGTATCTATTACTTTTGCATCTAAAGGACACTCTCTCAAGGCATGTTTCTTCCTAAATTTGGGACAAAAGATTGATAAGGCATTAGTTTCAGCTTTTTGCTTGTTTTGTATCTTAAGGGTGTCGATTTGTTAACTAAGACTCCATAGAATGTCAGATTTTAATTCATCAAGCATATTACCTATTTCTACCCTACTTACTGTTCCATATGTAGAATTACTTTCCCTTGCGAGAGCAGGGTCTCTTGGTTCTTTTAGAATTTTAGAATTTCCTCTTGAAAGATTGATACATAACTCAGCTATATCGGGTAATGGAAGCTGAGATATGTCCCCTTTTCCCATAATATTGAGGATATCTATCCATTCATCCCTAATTTTTTTCAACAAAAGAGCTTTCAAAGTTTCTTGATCTAGGGTTTCCATTTTTTCCCTCTTGATGTTATAATTGAATCTTTCCAACAAATCTTCCAGATTTTCATCCTCTTTTTGCATCATCTTGAACACTTCTTCCTTATTATTGACTGGTATACAGTAATCCAAGTATATTTCTAGAAACTCTCTCCTCATATCATCCCATGTCCTAATAGACCTAGTGATTAAATTAATAAACCATTTTAATGCTGCTCCTTTCAATGTTGAAGGGAATATTTTAAGATTCTGAGCATCTTGTAGATAATCATAGGTTCTACATAGAACTTCAAATTCAAATAAGAAAGTTTTAGGATCCTCACTTTTTAGTCCATGAATGTTTGGAAGAATAGAAGGTGAGATTTTTTTCATAGTTGCATTAGTCTCTTCATCTACTATAGGGAAT
Source organism: Pinus albicaulis (assembly GCA_034641835.2). NCBI lineage: Eukaryota > Viridiplantae > Streptophyta > Pinopsida > Pinales > Pinaceae > Pinus > Pinus albicaulis. The sequence goes on from CM076570.1 coordinate 396,089,109, forward strand.
CCAAAAGAACTTCCAGTTCCCATTCTACCTCTTCCTCCTTCTGCATTTCCTCTACCTCTTCCTCTATCTCCTCCTCTTCCTCTACCTCCTCAAAATAGTGTATGTTCTCCATTAAAGACTTCTCCTTCCCCTTATTCTACCATGATAGACTCCTCTGAACTGATATAGGGTTTAGTTGGAAGAGCTAATTGTTCTATTGGTTCTTCTATTAAGGGTATACTAAAGAAATAGTCCTCTTCTTCCTCTTCACTAGGGATTTGTAATTCTTCTACTGGAATATATTCCCCTGTGGAAGTGAAAAAGGCAATCCCTTTTTTAGGAGTCCTCGGATCTTCTTCCTCTAGAATTTCTTCAGTGGATGAAGTGGGGGATCTTCTTTATGGGATATCTAATCTTGAGACTTCTAGAAGCCTATGAACAATATAGTATGGAATGTGAGTTTGAGTTGGAGGTGTGCTACTTCTTGGTCTTGGTGAAGTGAGTGGAGTTGTGGGAATTAAACTTCTGCCTCTTACAAATCTACCCCTAGAATATCTTTCTCTACACATATCATTGTTTTTGGGAAATAGGAAATAAGGCTACCTAGTTAATCCTCCACAGCAACGACGCCAAAATTTTTCGTCAATTCAGTGTCTTGAATTGATAGCATAAATTATAGACCAGGGCTTGTATACTGATGAGGTATACTTTCACTATATGTGCCTAAATATCCTTATTCTTATTTCATTGTTTTCAGTATTTTGTTGATGTTTTTGAGTTTTTTTGTGTTTTAGTTTTAGTATGCTATTCTATGTTTAAAATATGACATCAAATATATGTCAAAAATGAAAGAAAAGGGAACCTTAGACTCAAAACATAGTGTAATTGTAAATTCTGTCCCTAATTAGGAAAATGATGAAAAACAGAGTGTTCTAATCCATGGATGTCCTAGCTTGCAAATGAACATGAAATGTAACTCAAGACATTATATTTCAACCTGATCCTTTTAGTTATAGGTTTGTTGGAATAATTTGTGAAAGAGATTGAACTCCAATGTGACGAGGATATTCCTAAAAATAGACAGCAACTTATAATATTATAGTGCAATATTATTCATATGATAGAGATATTTTGGAACAACTTGAGAAGAAAATTTCTAATATGCTAAGGATATCCTATGAATATTTGAAACTAATTATGACATTATAGCTAGATCTCGTTCATCAGCTAGATATTTATTGGAAGAGTTTATTCAAGGAAACTAGATATAATGAAATAAGGATCTTCTAAACAACAAGTAACCCACAGTATTACAATTAGGTCTTTTCTATGATTTATAGATTTATTGGAACAGTTTTGAGGAAAGGACTATTTGTAACAATATGAGAATCTTCAATCTAATTGCAGAACAACAAATGCTAATTAACTCAACATAGTACAACCAAATCTCATTCATATAATAGTGAGATGTTGGAAAATATTTTAGGAAAAAGAATGGCTGTAAGATAATGAGGATCTTTTTAATCTAAATAACAAAAGCTAAAGTACTCGTAACTCAGGATGTCACAATTAAATCCATTCATTTAATAGAGATATGTTGGAAAAGCTTTGAGAAAAGACTAACTATAACATCATGAGGATCTGTTAGTTAAACAAATAATGCAAGACATGATACTAAAAGATATGAACTCAGAAAACTGTCTAAGTAAGAAATATAACAACACAGAATTAAAAGATAATTATCTAGAAAGCATGTGGAAGCATCCTTGGATAGCAGGGGCCCTCTGCTATCAATTTGGCATAAAAATGTTTAACTCCTCAAGTTTTTCTTCAATATAGCATCAAAGTTATGCTTCTTCTTATTATCAAAAATACTTCGAAATAGAGTATCACAGTATTGGAAAAAATAAGAGTTAACTTGTTTTCTCGGTCTCACCGAGCTAAATTTATAGGTAATTACAGAACTGATATTGAATGAAAGTAGGCACAGGTGTATTCTATAGTCATAATCAAACTAAAACTCCTTTTTAGGACTTGTGATTTGCTAAAAGGAAATCAAGAGTCCTTATCCTTATAAAAATTTTCTTCTCAAAATTTTGGTTTGACCACGTGCATAAGCATCTCCGGTTAGCGACTTAGCCTTCATGGATTGACAAGGAATGATGTAGGAAAGATTTAGAATCTAACCATATATGCCTTTTCTTCAGATGACACCTCTAATATGTTCAAACACCAAAATGGCTACGGAATGTGTAACTGGCTACAAAATGATTGCATTCTATTGCTAAAAATACTCAGAAATCATTAAGACAACAAAACCACAAAAGTACAACAAGTTAGTCATTCCATGTATTCCTTAAGTGATTTTAATCATTCTTATTGATCTTTAGGTCTATAAAATGACAAAAGGGAATGATAAGATGAAGATGAATTTGGAAAAGGAGAAGACACTTTTAGGGTTCAACATGGAGGACCATTAGAATTCCATCTACCAATGGAAGGATTCCCAACATTCTGAAAAGAATAACCTTAATTTTCTGAGGCTCCAAGTTGCCACGGATTATTCGTAAAAGAAGTTGGACCATAAGAAAAATATTGTGGCCTAGATAAACTTAGAGTAGGACCTCTGCCCACCATATTTTTACCATAAACATGATTGTTCCCCCCAATCGAAGTATTGAATGAAGATCAGATCCCTCGGTAAGTGTTCCATGCATTAGAAAAAGGAGAGAAACACTGAGAAGAACCTACAGAGGAGAAAGGAACATTCCCTTGCTAACCATACATGATCTGATTCAAAGTTCCCATCCGACTGAAAGCAAGGTTCCATCCTTGAAAATAATTAGAGCTTTTACCTCCTAGAAAAGGATTAAAACCTTGAACTTTTGTGGAGAAAGGAAAAGAACCTAAGGAATGGTTCAAATGAGGGATATGACCACTTCTGAAGGGAAAACCCTAAAAATAAGTTGACCCACTAGCCATAGAATTCATGGGCATGGAGATAGTAGATGCAGAAGTGAAATAAACTGAGGGAGTTGCACTAGAAGCCATCCCAAATGAAAGGGGACCAGTATGGGAAGCGGAATCTCGGATGCCCCCACTCATATACAGAATAGAGGTAGGGCCAAAAATTGCATTACTAGGACTAATGGTTGAAATAGAAATAGTACGTCCACCCTCTTCCGAAATAGGAATTTTCACACTCATAGTAATAATAGCTGAATCTGTGTTTCTAGCTGTGGTCATCAAAATAAAAGAAGGATAAATATGATGGCTAGTCAGTATGTGAGATAGGGGCCCAACATATAATAAAAATTTTCAAAAAATAGGAGGACGTGTAGAGGAACGAGTAACTCGAGGTTCAAGAATTTATTCAACCTCAACTTCTTCTGTGAGAAAAAGGACCTGATAAAGGAGTGGAGTACTCCTCTCTAAATCACGAATAGCACTAGGACTACCCTCAGAAATAATATCCCAAAACTGAGGATCACTCTCCAATGTGTTTGTTGCTAATGATTGGAAATGATCAGCAGAATTTCCACTACGCCTTCTAGAAGAAGGCTCGACACTCACAGGAGAAAGCCCACAAATCCTCCTCGATCGATGAACTGATCAGTCAGCCACTTTTAATTATTATGAGAATTTATATAGACTCAAAAAATTACAAAAACTATGGAAATCTAGGAGAAAAGAGCACTCTCTACAAAATTTCCCTAAGATTCGACAATCAAGAAACTCTTAGGTATTTCCTCTTCGGGTTATGAGGACCGAACACCAAAACACAAGAAATTAGAAATAAAGACCTTCCAAAATATTCTGGGGTAATTACACCCCGGGCCCACTATCGAAGGTAACAAAAATAGTTACACTAACCTCCAAACAAAATCCTTTGCAAGTGCAACTACCTAAGCTTAGCAAGGGCACCCACCATCAGTACTAATGGATGTGATGAAATTTCTACCTCAGGTACCATGGGTATTCCCCCTCGCAATCACCTATGTGATACCTAGGAATAACAACTATGGTCACCAGTTCACGTCGGCAGCCTTGCGGAACGGTCTTTGGTCGAGTTCTAGAAAATAGGAAAGCGGGTATCTCTCTTCTCTGCATTCACTCAACCTTTTGTTTGGCTCTCTGGAGGAGAGCTTTCCTAGTCCACTTAACAAGGATGGATTTCAATCATTAATCAACTTCTAAGTTTTATTTTTTAAATGGCCTTGGAGAGTTAACTCTCCACTCACCTATTCCAAGGCCCTAATGACCTAGAGTAGTTGGTGTATATTAATGACAACTCAAATTTTTAATTCATTTTAAATTATGCACTTGATTTTAAGGGTTTTTCTCTTAATTCATGGGTAAGAAAAGAATGTAACTTGTGATTTTTTTATGCAAAAGAGAAATCAATAGAAACCCGGTCCATGCATATGCAACTTTTTCTTCGATAAAAGATATTTCTACTTGGATTCTATGAACAACTAATAAAAGAAAGAATTTTTCTTTTCTTTTCTAGATTCACACTCACATACTCAAAAACTATCAAAATAATAAGTATGATTAATAGTGCATCTATGCTAATGCAAAACTACTAGCTTCAAATTCATAATTCTATGAATACTTCTAATAAAAAAATCAAATGAGTTTCTCAACAGATACGTCTGAACACTTGACACCAAAGAAAAGACAAGTTAAAAACAAGAAATTCCCTCAATAAAATTGCCACAAACAACTTGATACAATAAGAGACAAATTCAAAGAAGAACTTCCCTCAAAACCAAGAAATCTCAACCAAAATGACAAACTAAAAACTTGATAAAAAAAGATGAAAAAGAATCAAATAAAAACCAAAATAAAAATCAAAGGAAAACAATAATGTTTTTTGAGCCTTTTTCTTTTTAAGGAATCAGAAAAATCTCTTTGAGAAAGCACAAACTACCCAATACTCCAAATCACCAAATGGAACAAATAAGAGACCTCAAATTCCTTGAGCCAATAATGTCACTTTCATGACAGGACTTAATAAATGGAATGAAGTAACTAACTCAAGAAAATGATTTGAACAATAATATAAAACTCCAGCAACCAAAGAAAATTCAAGAAAACTAAGAAGAAAATTCAAGATTTTCAAGGAAAGCTCTTCTCAAGAAACCAAGAAAACCAAGAAAGCCAACAAACCAAAAATAAAAAAGTGAAGCAATGACATGGCCAAGCATGAAAAAACCGACACAAATTGACTTTCCTGAAATGTCAAAACAACCAATAACCTTAGAAAGAAGTCTTGCTAAAAAAGCCAAAACTGAAACTTCACCAAGAAAGGTAAACCCTTGGTTGACTAGATTTTAAAGAAATAAAGAGAGAAATTGATAGACAATAGAAAAAAACACTATCTAGACACATCAAAGGTTCTACAACAATGGCCAATAATAGGGAAAAAGACCTTACATGACTCCAAAAATAAAATTTTCGTTTGAAACTGACCATATGCAGCTCGACAATGAACAACCAGCACGCATACGTGACTGTGTACAAGGAGACTAGCGTACACACGTGTTTATTTGGACCAAAATCCATATATACATGGTCGTATAAACTAAAAATGGTGTATAAAATAGGCAGCAAAGGAAAATTAAAAAATCCAAGCCTGATCAAGAAGATCAAGACCTTTTCCTGGATGGATAAAGAACCAATAAGACTAGGAAAGTGATCAGACCAATGACAAAACCCAAATCATATGAAAAATAACCCAAACTATGAAATACACAGATGTAATCCCAAGAGGATTTGCTAATTCTATTACGGGAGAAGCTACCCTAGGGTCTGGGTTGAGGACCCCAACAGAGCGGAAGGCATACAACAACAAGAAACAACAAAATCAATAGTCCTAATGCATAAACTAGCAAACTTGGAGGACATGGCCTTACCCATATGTCCTATGTTTAAGGTCATTCCCGTAGGGTTCAAACCCTCTGCTTCTCCACGTGCTTCAAAACCTGCAACTCATTCAAGAAAATCACATCGACTAGTTGTAAAAACATATATATCCTAGATTTCAGTTGTTAGATCATATAATATTATAGAAAATAACATGAAATCAACTATTACAAGATCATTAACATGTATAAAAAGAATTAAATATCACGACATCAGGAATGAGATAGATCTTATTTATTGATGTATGTAAGAGATGTCGAGAAATACCACCTCGATTCAGCCACGACTCCAAGAGAAGCCATCCTCTAGATCTGTCCATCCCAAGCCTCAACAATCTTCTTCTATAAAGCTGCACAAGGATTTCACATAAAGGAGGTGATCATCTCAAAGAAGGAAAGATGATTTTCCTGAATCTGGGAAGTGCAGAAGGCACAGGGATAATCAGACTTGATCTGGGACTAACAAGCTATAGTATCAACACATATCTCTCCCTTCCCCTTAGGCCTTCCCATGAGGTGTATTTATACTTCCTAAAAATAGTTTTTTCATATGTGAAACAATTTGGCCATAGGTTCTTGTAGGTGGGCTTCCAATGTAACCCACAAACCCCACCCAAAATAATAGGGAGTTTTATATTTTTTTAATATTTAAAATTATATACGTAGGTCAGATATGAGTGGATTCGTCACTGCACACATTTTTTAGAGGGAAAATTTGTGTATGGAATTCAAAATATATTTTTTTAAGTGAAGGACCAATTTTGAATGGAAAGGACTCCCCAAGGCCAATACATAGATCATCAAGTATATAAAAGTGATAAATGACACTATAACAACCTGATCTAAAGAATTGATATTGTGCAATTGAAAACTTTGATATTTTTTTAATGTGGCTTCTAATCTTTGGTGAGCTGACTTAGCTGATCTCATTTAACAATATTAATTTATGTGAGACTAATCATGTTTGTTTCATAAAGTGTTATGGTTACATCATTCAATCAAACAAGCTCTTTGATCTAGATATGGATATGTTTGTATTGACAACTATTTGGTGAAGCCAGGATGATGTGTTGATATAAACCTCTACTTCAAAAGTGTTCCAAGGTATGATTTTGATATCAATTTTTCGTTTTATACAATGGTGGTCTACTATTGTCAGGTAATGAGGCTCTTGTGATCTATGTAAAATGGAGATGGATTATGAAGCTCGAAATGATGAATCATGGCATGATGAATCAATTTATGAAGTTGGTAAAATATAATCTCTATTGTGAAGCAATATTGGAAAGTGGAAATGCAAATCCTTGGACACTCTGATTGAATTTCAAGATGGTTTGAAGAGATATTGTTGAACTTGACATGGAAACGAACAATTGATAGAATATTTGATATTCAGTTTTGAACATATTTCTCTCTCTATATGTGTGTGTGTGCATAGATATATGATGTACATAGAACTTGGATGACTTCATGATTGGGCTACTTCACTCAGATAGATTTTCCACCAAGAATCCAATGAGATAATTTCATGAGCCGATCAATTTTGATCTGAGATATTCATCCTAAAATATGTGGTTGCATGAATGTATTGATTGATGATTGAATTTGTGTGCCACATTAGTAAGATATCTTCCATGATATTTTTGGATGAGAGTTCCAAAGCTTTACACGTGACTGAAGTTGGGTACGATGTTGCTAGCATGACTAGATGTGAGGAAGGATGAAGAATCTCCTTAGAGAGTTGTCTAAAAATGATAAAAATATGACATGGATACATTACAATTAAAAATGAGGGGATCCAATTGGTAGAAAATTCCATAAATATTTGGGAGCGATATACTTTGATATATTGAGACAGTGCAGTTGTATGAGACAAGCTTAGGACTATGGTTGGAACCTCCTTGATAGGAAGGATGAATATAGTATCGTTTTGTGAATTATATGAGTATTTATGGTCTAACATGATATTTTATTTGATGCCTTCTATCAAAAGGAGACAACTACTATTTCTACAAGATGATCATGTTAATTTTTTAGATTTTTCTATGATGTTTCATTAGAGATTACAATGGGACCAATAAATAAACTTCCAACTGAGATTTACCCAATACTAAATAGAAGCATACTTTCAGAATTAATGTACAACAGAGAGAAACCATCCATACATCAAATAATTTTAGTTAAATTTTTTCAAGTGTCAAACTCTAGCTCAGAATCCTAGTCACACTCATCAATGTATTCTACGAGTGATTGTAACTTCTCGGTTGCTCCCTGAAATATTGTATGCAAGTGGTTGGTTTCTCCCAAGAGAATTGTCAACACGTGACTAATGATGAACTGACCGAAAACAACCTCACACCCCCAATTAAACCCTTTGATTAGTTGTGCATGTGACTCTTCCTTCCCAATCACACTAAGGAACATTATGTGTGTGTGACTGAGGATGAAACCCTCCAGATATGCCTCAAGGCCCCGATCACTCCCTTCAGGCTACAATGCTTGCAAATTTTACTTCTTAGTTGCTTTGAATAACACTATATGTGTATGATCGGGCGTGAAAACACTCAATGGTATACATGTGATGAGAAATAGGAAACCAACATGTGTGCGAGCCTCATACCTGTAGATTCAAACACTTGGTGAAATTCTTCCATTAGACCTATGCAAACCAAGCCAATAGAATAGGAGAAGATATTGTGTGATAAGTGTGTCCAAATGAGCTCTAGGTCTCTTCTATTTATAGGCTTACATGAGGGTCCACTTGGTGTTCATTCTGATCTATCCAATTATACATGTCCATAGGGCTTACCTAATCGAATATACATGAGAAGGTACATCAATCCAAAGACCAACTTCTGCTTGTCCAAATGAGGTGATATTCATCTATATAATATGAGTTTTCCAAGGTGGAATTTGACCCTATTTACAAAAATTAACACTCCCTCTCAAATAGGAATAATTCCACCTACCAATATCTATTTTTTGATCATCACATCATAATGACATGTTGTATTCATTCTTTGACCATATCTACTCAAATATATCTACTAAAACATTATTTAATATAAAATAAAAAGAATTAGGGATAATTAGCTTCCAACCATACCGATCAATATGATATCCAAACATATAGGGGAGCACATTTTCAACATTGGAATCACATTGCGGAGCTCGTTCTCAACACATAACCATAAATGGTAGAAAATATCAACTCAATCCTATTTCATACTAGTATTTCCATCACTGGACCTCAACATTCATGAGGCATAACACTTGTATCATAACTGATTTAGGTTGTACACCCCAACTACACTATCAACATGTTGGAAAAATGAGGAGCGGTATTCCCAAAAATATTAACTTGTGGTTATGATGCTGAATGAGGTATTCTCTGCATAAAATAGATAGGGTAGAAACATATGCGACCCTACAAAGATAGGAGAGAAGAATCTCCAAAAACATGAGTAAAAAAATACCATGATACCCTATTGTCCAGATATCCCTCAACCCCACGAGCATTGTATCTCAATTCCTCGCCCTGGGAGATCAAATAGGGTGGGAATATTTGGCTCAGTTTCCTTGATTAGTGTTGTCCCTTATCATGTGGTGTCACATCCATCATTCAAGCTACTCTTTGAAGACCAAGAAATTCCCTTTAGATAAAGCTTTTGTGAGAATTGTTAGCATAGTTCTTTGTTAATTCATGAGTCCAATAAATAGTTTTATTTTTAGGATTAAACTTCAATAAAATAAAAGATTAAAAAACAAAAATTTCCACTACGAGAATTTCCAGAAGCACCAGCTTTTAGCCTTTCAGACATTCTATTATTTTCTTGTTTCTATTTTTTTTATTTTCTGATGCTACAGGAATTTCCAGAAGTATACTCGGTCTTTAAAATAAAACAAAAAAGTGCATCCAATTTAGTTATACCACATTTCATAGTGTTAATATGAATCAAATATTTTTTTATCTTTTAATATCTCATCATAGGTGTTGTATTTCAGTCAGTTAGCTAAGGTCAAGTCATTGTATATGTTGAGCCGCACGTGTCATTCAGAGTTAGTCACTAAACCATAACCCGTCATTCCTGTCTATGCCAAGTTAGTCATCCATGTATTTCGGTATGTGTTTTTTTGAATGTAAGATATCGTGGGGATTACACTACACACAATGACCGTTTGGTTGGCTGCACAACAATGCTGCCGGAACTTCTGACCAATCAACAACAAAGACTGCAGAGGTGACTGCAAGTCATAAACACACTTTCCATAAGCCCTCTAGAGCTCTCATACGTAAAATGAAACCAACTGAAGGTGGTGATGGTATGTCACATGGTGCACATCATGATAAATAATATTTTAAATGATGGAGGATGATTTTCATGGGGTGATGGACCAAGTATTGGTTTTAAAACCACATAAAATTTAGGAGAAGGTCATTCGAAGTTTTAGTTGTTGAGATTCGAATTTTTTGAGAGTTATAGTCCAAGAATAAATATAGATTTTAGACAAGATTCCATAGGTGAATACAAGTCACACGTGTAAGGTAAATTTCCTGTACTTTACCACCTATCAGTTACAGGAGAAATAGGAATTTATTTTTCTAAAGATGACTAAAAAAGGTGGTCAGAAAAATCTAATAGAGCCATAGGTGCATATTTCACTGATGCCAATTCGAGGGTGAGAAGTTTGTTTATGTGCTCAGGGTGGCATCCTCTTTGCACCAGGTTGGGTTGCTCTCACTTAGTCATAGACATAGAGTTTTCTATCTCGTTTAATGGACAGGAGGCTACAATTTATGGCCTCACTTTGCAGGTTTCTGAAGACTCCATTGTTGAAGCCTTTAACCTTCCTCAAGAAGGAGAAAGGTGGTGCAAAGGACAATTTATTCCATGAGGTGATCTCAATAGCTTCCTCAAAGATTCTCACTGAGATCCAAATTGGGCAAAGGGAATTCCAAGAAGATACCTTAAGAATGACTTAGCATAAGCTATCATTCTTATCACGATATACCTCACATGGGAAAGGAGGTATACAATGGTATTACTCTATCATGTGAGGTTTATTTTTATATTGCAGGGATGAAGACATTGAATCTACCATTTTTCTTGTTGAAAAGCCTAACCAAGATGTCAGCAAGGGTTCGGACCCATACTGATGTTTCTGATTATAGCTTGTACCATCATTTTTTGATCAAGTTTATAATTAAAGAAGATTTGGGAAAGAGAAACTAGAGTTGGAACCAATTTTTATTTTATAGGGCAGGACAACCTACACCTACACCTCCAGTTCCATAATCAAATACTCAGCCTGCAAAGAGAAGAACAAAGAGAGAAGCCCAAAAATAAAACATTCATAAGAAGGATAAGGGAAAGAGAGAGAAGGTTTCTATAGGAAATTTTGAAAGAAAGGGGGGAAAGGGATATAGGTCCTCAACAAGAAAACCCAAGTCCAAGAAAATAGTACCCCATGTTCCTCGATTTCCTAATTTCTACACTAGATCCAGAAAAGAAGGTCTACAACAACAGATAAATTAAAAGCTCAGGTACTACCGGAAATTTTGGAAGAACATATTCATAAAAGTTGCAAAAATATTATCACCCTACACCATCAAATGAAGAAATTCTTAAGGATGTTGGATATGAAATAAGAATCAAGAAAAGCGAAGAAGCTAATCCTATTGCTAGCACCAAAAAGAGACATAAATGAGACAACAATAAGTTTAGGATTAATTACAAGGCTCTACATAAGCCGAGCATAATGACAAAAGTCTTTGATGTTGAAGAGAAACCTCAATGTTCAAAGACAGAGAAAAAATAATTTCCACGAAGAAAAGAAAGAACGAAACCCCTTCAGAACATCACTCAAAGCCCTCAAAAAGAATAAAAAAACAAAAGGATTCTAGTGAGAACAAAGACCCTTGTCAAGGAGGAAAATAAAAGAGCAACTAGATCTAGAATATCAGCTAATAATAGCAAAATTGAATTAGATAAAATGGCTGAAGCTGCATCACACATAGAGGAAAGGTAAAAATGTTTTTGATACTAATTCCTTTTTACCTATTAATCACAATTTTGAACAACATCCTAGGTGTCATAGAATACAAGTCACCACATAATTTTCAACATTTTTTGTGTATTTTGAAAAATCAATAGGATGCTATGGGAATTTCTAGTAGCATTCTATATTTTGTGCAGTTATAGGTTTTTACCAAAAGTTTTGGTAGCACCTGTTTTAACTCAATTTTGACACTTGTTAGCAAGTTTTTCGAGGTAATTAAGGATGGATAAGAACCCATAACCAAACGGATAATACAAGTGATGGTGAGATGTGGGTCTGAGGTTGTTGGAGGTCTTATTAAATGAATCTACATGGTTATTAATGACCCAAGACACAAGGAGATAATTCAGCAGGAAAAAGGGAAGCATGACAACACATTCAACATTCCATCCTAGAATTCTTCTCTTCTTCTTTCTCCATCTGTCCTTTCTGTTAGATTTCGATGAGATAAGTTTGTAATGTATTTTGACTTCTATGTTATTTTATAATTAATGTTTCCTTATTTTTAGAAGAGATAGAGTTGGTTCCTCTCTTTCCATATTTATCACTATTCTAAGGTTGGATGTTAGTCTACCTAAAGATTGAATATAATAAAAAACATGTTATGTTCATGCTGGAGGATTTTATAACTCAAAGAACATCTAATGTGTGGTGTGTATATTTTCTTTGTTAATTTCCTCTAAAATATGAATTGCCTTACCTAGTAAAGTGTGAGTGGTAATTTGTTAAGGAATTTAGTAGTAAATTATCTAATTTCAGTTTTCTACAAGTTATATGTGTGTAATAGAACATGTCTCTAAATATTTCATAAAGTATTTTTGGGATAATTTATACATGCAATATATTTTATGAATGTTTTTCTACTTTTCATAAATAGAGTTTGTGTAAGAACTATCATCATAGTTCTGTGAATGATTTAGGATAGGATTATTTCTTGAAATAGTTACCAGCAATTCATCTTCTTCCACTTGTATACTCTTCTCCCTATACTACCTTTTACGCACACAATTTATACTTGCCATATTTTGCGAAATGCATGAAAGTCTTAAAGAACATTAAATTATTTCAAAATATTTTAGAAAGCCATCCCACCTCTCAAAAAACCCCTTTAAAAAGTGAAATGAACTATGATGTGCAAGGCTTACTCCTTAAGAAGTCAAGGACTGACTTCTTACACTAACATCTTTGGCATCATTGCTGGGGAGGAAAATTAAAGTTTGTTCCTGGGTGAATGACAAAGTTATAAGTCTCATTCTAAGGTGAAAAATTCTAGCTGTATTTTTAGACTACTTTACACCTGACGACTCCATTGAGAAGATCTGGTTCCTAGAAGGACTAGAACCAGGGATAACACATATTCCCAATTTATAATTGCAGTTTTTGACCCTGAAGAGATAATTAGGAAAAATACTAAACGACAGCTTCTTCCTCTAATACTATTTTCTCAAAGGCTTTCCCTAAAGACGTATTACAAAATTTATCCCCTAATTTTGTAGAAAATCCTATACCTCCCTTTTTTGCCAACTAACAAACATTACCTACATCACAAGTTGGTGCTTCATCATATGTTGTTCACAATCCACCAATTGTTATTCCACAAACCCCAACAACTCACACTATGGTAGGTCCAAAACCACCCCCTAATCAAATGGATGAAATTGTTGTTGCAAGGTATGCACCTTTGGTTTTACCTCAGCCTATGAATTCATTACCTGCAAGATATTATCTCAATTACATGGCCAAGTTTAGTGATGAGGGAGAAGTAAAAAATGAAGAAAACCTTGCTGATTTTCATGCGTATGCTAAGAATTTTAATATTGAGCATGAAGATGTATGAATGAGAGCTTTTTTCAGAGTCTTGAAGGCAATGTAAGAAAATGGTTCAGATATTTGGCAGTTGGTAGCATCACTGGAGTTGAAACCTTAGATGATACATTTTTAAGGAAATGGTGTGATAAGAAATATTTTTTGTATTATTTCACTAAATTTGTTGCAATCAAAAGAAAATAAGGAAAATCAGTTTCTGATTTTTCCAAGAAATTCAATAAAATGTATAGAAAAATACCTACTGAAATCAAGCCTACTGAAGCTTCAGCCAAAATCACTATTTTTGTTGCCTTTGAACCTGATTTTTGTTTATTATTGAGACAAAGAAGATCTAAAACACTAACACAAATGGAAGACAATGAACTGGAGGTAGAATCTAAAGTGATAGGAGCTGATAGGCTTAGAGGAGGGATTGACAGAGAAAAAGAAAGAAAAAAGTTGATGTTTCAACTTTAGGAACTTCAAACATAGATCCTAAGTTAGATGAGTTGACCAATATGGTTAAGTCATTGACTACTGAATTTTCCAAGCTCAAGATGGAAGCAATACCAGCTACTACTAAATTTGTTTCATTTTATCTGCCTAATAGGAATCAATTTAAAAGACCTAATTTTCCTCAAATTTTGCAGTGATAAAGGAGAGAGGTTGATGATAAAAAAGATCACGCTCCTTTGCAGAATGTTATATTTTATGATGAAGACAAAATTGAAAGGTTGGAAAAAGGTTGTTGATATAAATTGTCTGAGAGACAAAGAAGGGTTGATCCATTTTACACAAACATAGTATGAATATTTCATGTCATATACTCACAATAATGAAGTAGTTCCTGATCATTCCATGATTGCAACTGATCATAAAAGCATATATAATCCCATATCAAGGAATATTGATGATAATTCATAGCTTGTTGCACAACCCCGGAAGAATAAGACACAGTCAAAAGCACAACAGAAAAACAAGTTGAAAAGTAGAGGTTACAAGAAATTCTTGTAGCAGTCAATAATCCTTCACTCGAGGTAAAAATTTCTCACAAATTTCCCCCTGTTTTAAATTTTGAGAATCAAATACAAAAGATAAATATTCATATTCGTCTTGTAGAGCTCATGAAAAATGATGATATCAAAAACATATTTTGTAAGCTCTTCAACATCCACCTACTAAAGTAGCTTCTAATTTTGTTAACCTTGAAGATGACAAGCCCACTATATTTTTAGGTCCATTGGTAGAAGAAAGAGATGAATCTACGCCTCCTTTCTATCTATCTTTGAATATTCATGAAAAGATCTTGGATAATTTCCTAATGGACTCTAGAGCCTCATATAATTTAATGCCGAAGGTATTCATGGACAAACTAAGTCTTGAGGTAACTAGAGAGTATCAATATCTCTACTCCTTTGATTCCCAGAAAGTTCAATGCCTTGGTGTCATCAAATACCGTATAGTAAGCCTTTTTTCAATTACCCATGAGAGGAATGCTAATGGATATTGTTGTAGCTGACATTCCTTTTAGGTTTGGCATGTTACTTTCTAGGTCACGGATAAGAAGGTTGGGAGGAACCTTGCAAATGGATCTCACTTATGCTACTATCCCTGTTTTTAGAGGAGAACAAATAAGACTTTATAGAGAAGCTCAAGTGGCATATATCATTAGTGACAACAAAGACCCACTAATCATCCAATTTATGCTAGAAAAATTGATGTTGTTTCAAGCATTTTACACATGGATAATGTTGTCTTATCTGCAAAAAATATTCATATTTTAAAGCCTGCTGAAAAATAGATCCATCATGAAGGTTCCTAGCTATGGAAAATGTACTTTAATGGATCATGTTCCAATGAAGGAGCTGGTGCAGGGATATCTCTCATTTCTCCTTTGAAGGAGAGCTACACCTTTTCTTTCAAGCTTGAATTTGAACCAACTAACAATGTGGCTAGTTATGAAGATCTATTGATTGGTTTAAAAATAGTGAAGGACATGAATATTTCAGAAATTTCTATGTTTGGAGATGCTGAATTTATCATTCAGCAAATTAGAAATGTTTATCAAAGTAAGCATCCCAGACTCAGAGATTACCAGAATGCAGTATGGAGAATTGTAGAAGACTCATTCCTGGATTTTAACATCTCTTTTGCTCCAAGAGAAAGTAATATTTTTGCTAACTCAATTTCTATTTCAATAAGATCATTCAAGGTTCCAATTCCTATGAAGCTGAAATATGAAGTGGAAGTTAGTTTCAGACCTAGAATTCCTGATAATGATAACAATTAGAATTTTTTTGAATATGATCAAGAGATTAGAAGATTCATTGAAGCTGTTGAAGAGTTTTTTGTCCTAAAAATTGATCAAGATGAATATTTCATGAAGAATTATGTTGATTTGCAAGACACCAAAAATCTGCAAAAATAGATTGATGATCAGCCTAGCATTCAACTCCCTACCAATGACATTCCTAAGGGGTTAATCCCACTTGAGAATCTCTTTGATCACAATTATGTCTCAGTCAAACCACAATTGGCTGAAACAGAAGTAGAATTGGAAGATTTCAATTTGGGGATAGAAAAAAAAACCAAGGTATGTAAAGTTGTCAAAAGCTTTATCAGAAGAAGCAAAGAATGAATACCACAAGCTGTTTTGTGAATTTGTTGATGTTTTTGCCTAGAAATATGAATATATTATGGCATATGATACAACTATAATTGAGAATAGGTTACCATTGAAAGATGGTGCTCATCCATTTAGGCATAAATTAAGGAAAATCAATCCATTATTGTTACCAGTGATGGAGAAGAAAATTAAGAAATCTTGGATGAAAAAATCATCATTCCATTGAGATAGTCAGAATGGGTTGATAATGTAGTTACAGTAAGGAATAGGAGTGATGAATTCAGATTATGTGTAGATTTCAAAAATATTAACAAGTTCTAATATTCCCAAATGGGAAAAGCATCAATATAGCTCATAAAATGAAAGCAAAAAAAAATATTTTACACATGAGACCATGAGACCAATATGGAATCATAAAATTATGTATTAGAGAAGAAAATCGATACAAAATATCGAGGCATAAATCATATACAATGAGGAAACATGGCTCCCATAAGCAATCACTCCCAAATATGAGTTGTTGTTACAATACAAAATGCTAGAGAGAAACTATAGCATAATCATATTAAGTATAAATACAACTGGAAATGATAAAATGACATAAAATTACTAATATAGGCCCCAATATATTCTACACATATATATCTGGGCACTATATCGGCTTACCAAGACAACCAAAGTGAATTTCCAAAAAATGCACACAATGTGCCAATGTAAGCTGCAGCCCTAGGGCTGAAGGTAAGCTGAAATAATATAAAATGAGAAGATATGGCTAAATATGATTTAGAAACTACATATCTACTCCAATAGATCCTCTGGATGAATGAATGACTCCTACACTGAAGAAATCACCTCCCAAAACAACCACTGCGACCACCCCTGCAAATCCACCCTAAAATAACACAGATATGGGATGAAACTGTGTCCTAGGGGATGAATAATCCTTATCCTACTACTAAATGTGTCAATAAATCCCAAGGGACTTCTTTACAGGCCTGCCAATGGATGGAAACCTTCCTCCACTGCAAAAATAGCTCTGAAGAACTCCAATATAATTCTCCATTGCTGCACCCTGCAACATAGTATAATATTCTGCAAAAATTGCACTAATGAAGAAAGTTGTAGCTTGGTCTTAATCCTGAATGTGAAAATGCACTAAAATGATTCTCCAAGAGGCCTCTTGAGGAAAGATATTGGATTCCTGCTTGGGAACACCTGGTGCTAAACAACACAACAATCTCAACTAAACATCTAAAGAATGCAAGAAGTCTAAACATACCACATACAAAATAATAATCCAAAAACATGTCCCATATGGCTGCCATCCCCTTCCTTATATAAGTTATGAGATTCCTTACTCTTGGCCCCACTTAATTGGGTCATTTCCTGCATGCAAAAAATCTCCCTCCAAAACTGCATCATTCCTCATTTAATGTCCATTACTCTAGAATAGCATTATTGATTTGGTCAAAGTTGACCTATTTAACATGATTGAACCCCTGTTCATACTCAAAGGTGCTTTATTTTTCTTCCTAGAAGGTATTCTTTCACACTTGAAGTCTTTTTATTACTTCTAAGGATATATATGGGCCTCCCAACCCATTTATTCACCTACTGAGTGACAAAAAAATCTATAATATTCCATTTACCTTAAAGCTAAATTTAGGAATATTACAGTCCTCCCCTCCAAAATGTTGCTTGTCCTCAAGAAACTGTAAAGGTGGAGAGAAATTCCTCCCCTTCTCCTCTTCTGGCCTCCTCATCAATATTCCCCACCATTGCTTCACATATTCTAAAATAATTTTTTTCCCCAATGGTTCCTCCCAAACGTGCAAGTTGGCCTTAGGTGGATACATCAAATGGCCCTGCTTATGAGAAAGTGGAAGGTCTATATGGAAACCTTCTTGTTGTTCAATTTCCTCTTCAAGGTAGAAGTGGTGACAAGCATAGGGGATCTCATTCTAAATGAGAGATTTCCATCTCCATGCTATCATCCAAACGAAATGAATCACCCTCCAGCATGGTAACTCATAGAAAAGCTCCTCCCAAATGTTCATGAGAGGCATATCCCAAGTGATCCAAACAATCATATGGCTCACCTAATAAATAAACAAGTGATCTATTGTAGTGGCCATATCATCTTTCGTACTTCCCTTGAAGCATAAAGCATAAAAATTGTGGGAAAGTTCATTAGCAATGGACAGATCCAACCAATGTGCCTTCTCTCCAATCATGTTCCCAAAAAATATAAGAACGTCATCAACATATGGAATCAAAATCAAAGTCATGGTAGCTACCATGTGTAGTAAAGGAGAAGGAAAATGACCCCTCATGTGCAACCAACACAGTTTTGGTCCCAGCTGCCATAGAATATGATACAACAAGTGTTTCCCCCACCACTTGTTTGCTGCCCCATTCTTCTTGCATTCTTGGAGAAGGTGTTTGGTGTTTGGTGTCAATTAAGTACACCATGAAGAATACATCATCTCCCCAAAATATTCTAGGAAATGGCTAACATCATATTTCCTAATGGCCCTGAGTAGCCCATGCAGCCAATAAGAAAGAGTACCCTCTCTTGGATCAATTCCATGTACATGAGTGTTAAGAAAATGCAAGTATATAGTAAATATATCATGATGCTCATAAATACAATCCTTACCATAAACTTGGTTCAACCTAGTGAGGTAGCTCATGGATGATCTACCTCTCACACCCAATGAGGAAGGAGGTGGTGATGATACCTCTTCCCAAGAGCTATGTATCTCCTCACCCTCCAAACAATCTATGCACTTCCTCCTATGATAGTGCATATCCTCTTTGAAGTCTTCCCACACGAATCCTTCCAAGATAGTATGGTATGTTCTAACGAAACCAGTGCCATTGGAAAGAAATATCTCATAGGCTACATGTAGTAGTTTATCCTTGAGCTTTGAGTCTCTAGTCAAGTAGATCTAATCATGGAGATAAATGACTCCATCAACCACTATATACCTCCCATCCATCACTTGCCCATCAAGAAACTTACATGTGAAGAGGTTCTTGGAATATTCCACCAAACTTTGGGACTCCCAATATGGATCTAGGCTTCCCAACAATGACAACGCTGTAGAAATCTGAAATGAATCTCCTGTCACATCATGACTGTCCTTTTTGACATGCTCAATGCCAAAGCCACATGTTGGAGGATTATTACTCCATTTTTGCTGCCTCCTTTGCAGCTGATCTTGCCTAGGACAAGATTGAAGTACATGGAGTTCAACCTCCTCTTGGAATGCGTTTCCCATCCGAAACTTCCATATTTTTTCCAATGCATGAAGGAGTGTTAACAACCTCTTGTCATATTTAGAAATATTCCTCATGTGTGGAAGTATAATTGGCTGCCCTAGGTTATGGAGTAGCCCTTTGACACCATGGTCATGTTATCATAGATTTTTGAATCATCATCTTTCAGCCCAAATAGTTGAGTGGGGGATAGCAATGTCCATTTTAGAAAATTTCTTACCTCTCATTTGAACCCATCAAAGGATCTATGCGTTATGCTAGATCATCCCAAGGCTTCTCCACTACCTGAATATATGAATGCTACACCATGTTGAGAGAACTCTTTATTCATCTTCCAATCAGGGGGTCTCCCTGGTGGAATTCCTCCATGTAAAGAGACATCAAAATATGAAGTAGACTATATAGGTGAGTGGAATGATTTATCCCTCCCTTCACTGCATAAATCATCCTCCTTCTTCTGTCTATAAACCACTTGAAATAAACAAGGGTGCATGCTCCCCATCATTTGTTTCTAATCCAACCTTTATTTTACTCCTTTGATTAAGGTGTTATTTCCCATCACTACTATCACATGATGCTCCTTGGAAACCTTTTGCAAAGATGCAAATCCTCCTCCTCTTGAAGCAATATTTTCATGCCCATCCCTATGTGGTGATGGTTCTTCTCCTGAAGTGGCAACATTGTTACTTCCTTTCTACTCTCCCTCCTCATAAATAGTTAAGAATACCTCATCAGCAATGAGAGACCCTAGATCTTGGTCTTCCCTTGAAGGAGGAATCTTCATGTCTTCCCTTTGAGAAGGAAGCTCTTCATGTAATGGGGATGTTGCCCTTGGCAAGGTCTCATACAGGTTTTTATCCCCCTCATTATAAATTTGAAGTGGAGTTGGTGCATTGGATCTTTCCAACTAATGCAAAGGTTTTGGATGATTATTTTTTTCCAGCTTAATCAAAGATGTTTCATATTGTTTTACATCAAATATCTTCACTAATATCTTAGTGAATCTTACATAAGAAACTATATTTACATGATTAAATGAATATGATTCATAAATCCACCATGTATGAGCCATACCTCCAATATGCAGTGCTACAATATTAATGGCTTCCTTTTGCGAAACTTGACGTAGATGAAAATATGAGTCTAGCTGGTCTACCCAATCCTTAGCTATGCTTTTGGGTGACCCATCAAAATTTGGTAGAAAGAATCTACCTCTCCTGCTTCTGTTGTGATTGTTGGGTCTTCTCTCCTCCTTGAGTTGGAAAAACTCTTTGAAGTTCAAGTGCTCCTTGAATCTCCAAAATTGGGATTCATACTCCTAAAGATAGTCACTCAAAGTCTCCTTCTTTGGTGCATATTTTTCCTCCATCTCTCTTGCAGTAAATATGGTCATAGTACTGCACTGTGCATCATATTGGGTGGCTGAATGCTCACACCTGTATTGTGAAAATCTAGAGTTTTCTTCATATTCAAACCCCTTTGGATATTCTCTACACATCTCCCTTCTCATCTTCTTGATATCTTCATGAATGCTTTGCATAGTTTGAAAAAGGAGCTTTGAGATCCCCTCTTCCTCCCTTCCTCCAAATAATGGAGCCTTGTCTTTGTTTCTTTTGTACATATCCTCTTCTTGTGAGAATATTCTCCTTATGGTGACATATTGGCTTAATGCATAGGCTGAGCCAAGATTCTTCTCTGATACCACTGTAATATTCCCAAATGGGAAAAGTAGCAATATAGCTCATAAAATGAAAATAACAGAAAATATTTAACACATGAGACCATGAGACCAATATGGAGTCGTAAAATTATGTATTATAGCAGAAAATCAATACAAAATAGTGAGGCATAAATCATATACAATGACGAAACAAGCCTCCCATTAGAAATCACTCCCAAATATGAGCTGTTGTTACAATACAAAATTCCAGAGAGAAAATACAATGTAGTTATATTAATTATAACTACATCTAGAGATGATAAAATGATATAAAAGTACTGATCTAGGCCTTAATAGATTCTAGACATACAGATCTGGGCACTAGATCAACTTACCAAGACTTCCCAAGTGGATTTCCAGAAAATACCCACAATATGCCAATGTAAGTTGTAGCCCTAGGGCTGAAGATAAGTTGCAAAAATATAAAATGAGAAGATATAGCTGAAGCTGATGTAGAAACTATATATCTTCTCCAATAGATCCCCCCGATGAAAGAATGACTCCTCCACTGAAGAAATCACCTCCCAAAACAACCACTGCAACCACCCTTGAAACTCCTCCCTAAAGTAACGCAAATCTGGGATGAAACTGCATTGTAGGGGATGAATACTCATTATTCTGCTACTAAATGTGTCAATAAAGCCCAAGGGGATTATTTACAAGTCTCCCAATGGATGGAAACCTTACTCTAATGCAAAACTAGCTCTGAACACACCCAATATAATTCTCCACTGCTGCACCCTGCAACACAACAAAATATTCTGCATAAACTGCGTTGATGAAGAAATTTGTAGCTTGGCCTTGAGCCTCAATGTGGAAATGTAGTACAATTCTCCTCCAAGAGACCTCTCAAGGAAAGAGATGGGATTCCCCCTCAGGAACACCCCGTGCTAAACAGTTCAGCAATCTCAACTAAACAAATGAAGAATGCAAGAAGCCTAAACAGACCACATACAAAATAATAATCCAAAAACATGTCCCATATGGCTGCCATCCTCTTCCCTATATAATTTATGAGCTTCCTTACCCTTGGCCCCACTCAATTAGGTCATTTCCTCCATGCCTAAAAGGCCTCCTTTCACACTAGAAGTGTTTTTATTGCTGCTAAGGATATTTATGGGCCTTCTTACCCATTTATTCACCTACGTAGTGACAAAAAAATCTATAATATTCCATTTATCTTACAGCTAAATTTTAGGAATATTACACAAGTGCTCCAAGAAATATAACTATCATTTTCCAAAGACAAGGCATATTTTTCAAAAGGTAACTGGTTCATACAAAATTTCCATGTTAGATGGCTTCTCCGGGTACAATCAAGTTTTCCTTTGGACGGATGACTGAGAGAAGACAACATTCAATACTCTTGGGGAACATTCATGTATGAAAATATTTCATTTTGGATTATGAATATCAGAGCTAATTTTCGAAGTGCTATGGAGTTTGCGTTCATTAGAGAAAAGGAAAAAAAATGGTCATATATTTAGATGATATCACTATTTATTCAATTTCAGGTCAAGAACACCTTCAAAACTTGAGACAAGTATTTGCTAAATGCATAAAATATGGTATATCATTGAATTCAAAGAAGTCTCATTTTTCTCTCAAGGAGGGTAAGATGTTCGGTCATATAGTTTCTAAAGATCGAGTGAAATTGATCCTAAGAGAGTAATTGCAATTCAAAATTTAACACTGCCAAGATCTAAGAAAGAGGTTCAATCTTTACTTTGTAAGATCAATTTATTAAGAATGTTCATTCCAATTTTTGCTAAATTGGTGAAGCATATTACTTGCATGTTGAACAAGGACAAAGAATTTAAATGGACCATTGAAACTAGAAATTCATTTGAGCTCATAGAAAAATCCATCATTGAAGCACCTCAGCTGGTAAGGCCTGAATACTCATAGCCTTTCTTGATGTTCTCATTTTCCTCAGAATATACCATTGCTGATGTTTTATTACAAAAAGATTCAGAAAATAAGGAAGCTCCCATAGCATTTTTTAGTAGAGCACTTAGAGATGCAGAATTGAAGTCTGAAATGTTGGAAAAGCATGCCTATGCATTAATGAAAGCTGTGGAAGATTTTAGAGCTTATATTCCGCATGCTCAAGGTATTACTTATGTACCTTCATATTTTGTTAAATAGATATTAGGTCAGCCTGATATTGATGGAAAAAGAAGTAAGTGGGTGACTAAAGTTCTTGAGCTTGATTTAGAGATAAATCCTACTAAACCGATCAAAGGTCAAGGATTAGCCAAACTACTAGTTGAAGAAAATTGTAAGGTTTTGAGATTGAATTTTATGGATGACAACTTTGAGGGGAATTTTTCTGAATCTATAGACAACTTGTCAATGGATGTAAATTTTTTTTAATACAACTGGTATACAGACATCATCTTTTTTTTGCAATGTTTTAAACCTCCTCCAAATTATGATAAAAGAAGAATAAGATCTTTGAAGCTGAAAACTATTAAATTCTGCATTAAAAATAATTGATTATATTGGAAATATCATACAAGAGTTTTGTTAAGATGCATTGAGCCAAATGAGTCCAATAAAGTTATCTTTAATATGCATAGTAGTGTGTGTGGAGGACATCACTATTGGAGAACTACTACATACAAAATTTTTAGAGCTGGCTATTTCAAGTCCATAGTTGTTTCTGCACCTTTTTCAGCAATGGGGCTTAGATTTCATTGGAGAAATTCATCCACATTCAAGTGGACAACATCTTTGGATTCTTGTTGAAAATGATTACTTCACCAAATGGATTAAAGAAATAGCTACTAGGAATGCTACTCATAAAGTTATCATTAATTTTCTAGGGGGAATGATAACCAAATTTGGATGTCCGTCAAGGTTAGTAGCAGATAATGTAGCTTCTTTTAAATCCAATCCATTGGTAAATTTATGTGAAGACTATGGAATTCAACTCACTCACTCTAGATCTTACTATCTGTTGGGGTTTTAATTGTTGAATTAATCCTCTCAATATTAATTATCAATTCGGGAGTCCTAATCATGAGTTGTGCTGCATTTTTGGATCAACTTAATGAACAAAGTATATAATTTTTCTTAATAATGATTGATAAGCACAGGATGAAAAAATAACTCTTCTATCAATTAAGTAAACTGTCACTCATCCCACTCTTATAAGGAATTTGAAAGAAATCTACTTAACTCAATAATTATGTGCTACTTGACTCCAAAAACTTAACATTCAAAAGGATGAATTGATACTCTTCTAATTCATAAATAATTTAAGTCACTGTAGGCAAATTCAACCTACTTTAATAATTATTCTAATTATAACCTTCTATAGAATGAAGCAAATAACCAGCTATCTATTTAATTGATGATTACACTATAATTCAAGTAAATAGCACACAAGAAATCAAACTAACTATGTTGTAAATGTCACAAAATTCTTTAAAGAATTAGTATAAGACCTATGCTACAATTAATACTATGTTTCCAATCCATTTTGGGTGTGCAAAATAGAGCACAAGATACAAAAGCCTCATGTCACTTGTGTATAAATGATGGAATCACCTTCGGTTCAACACAAATTTTTGTTTTCAGAAATGTATTTCAAATTGAAATTCACAAATTTAAAGTGTGATCACGAAGGATATGTCAATAAAATGCTCCACTGCTTGCAAAAACTTCAGAAATGATACATTTTTTTATCATATTTATGAAATAAGAGAAAAAACTTAAGTAAAAAATGAGGCACTAGAAATGGAATACTTATTCTATTTATCCATGAATAAAAACTAGATTTTAATGACTCAAATTAAATCACATTGGCGATGCCTAAAACAATTCCCTATTCTATAGTACTGGAAATGGAAGTCAATGTGAGATGCTGGAAATTAATATTTAAATTGTAATCACATGTAGCCTGTACATGGAACCACACATTCAATTAACGGAAAACATCGGCTTTAAATCACACTACCTCAATGTAAGAAACAAACCATATTGTTTGATATCAAACACACACAACATTGGATAGGATCATGATATAAACAATGAATACAAACACATCATCTATTAACACTATCATTCACAAGCACTAAATATATATATATATATATATATCTATCTAAAAATTCACTCATCCAACCATACTTCGAATTGCAAATTAACCACTGAATACGAATTCATTCAAACTCTTTCTATGCGTTATGATCTAATATCAGAGTGTGCTTCACAATGGGTCGTTGAACACTCCAATGATGATTATATTGATTTGTATTTTTCAATTAAAATAGAGCATGGCACTACAGATGATCTATGTGATCAATAGCAACATATAAATTCAGATCTAGTTCGTCAATTGATGAGGGTAGTTACTATAATGATAGAAACACCCCAAAATCAATGATATACCTCACACAATCACATGGAAGAAAATTAGTGAATTCATGCATTAAATAAATGAACAGATTGATTCTATGAATTGATCACACAACTATCTATTTTAACTAATAATGAAGCTTGATACTAGATGGTGGTGGGCCCTATCACACCTGGGCAAGCTTAAAACTACTTACAGTAAAGTAAGGATTAAAACACTTAAATAAAATACTGATAGTAAACCATAACTTGCAGTGATTTGAATCAAAGCATACCCACAATATATTACTAGAATAGAGCCTTTGAAATACAAAGTAAACTTCTTGTAATTACATTCCATGACAGATAATCTCTAATCCCCCCCTCCAAAATAAATGTAAAACAATTTATTTTATAGCAATGATGCTACCCAAATTAATCTTGATTGAATGTGTACAGAATCAAGGATTATGGTTAGTACTAATTAGTTAAAATCGGAACATAATGTTTTTTTTCCTATTTGATTTGGTGCACTCCTGACTTCTGGAAGAATTTTGACCATTGCATAGCTGGTAAGCTCATTTCGCAAGGTTCTCCATCTGTAGTCATTTTCCAATGCACAAAGATATACAATCACACAAAATATTTGTCCAAACATGAAAAACCCATGATGACTGTTATCACTCAGGTTTTCCTTGAAGTTGTGGAAAAGGAAAGTAAACCCGAGGTAACCACAAACCAACCTTCAGATACAGAATCTAGCCAATCTGTATCCAGAGAGGGCTCTCTCTTTAAAATTTAGCTTTGTTCTTAGAAAGTTTTAGGCTAGTTATAAGTCCAAGAATTTTGTTTGAATTTGAATGGTGGAATCCGCCAACTAAGGACAAGGTTGAATATTTTCAGGCCATTGGGCTATGGAGTCGAAAGGATGGCTTTACTGGATTAATATTCTACACACAAGATGGCTTTGCAGGGCAAGATAGCCAAACAGAGAACAATTTTTAGAAATTAAAGTGAATGGAATGGATTTTGAAGGGATGAAAGGAAATTAAGAATCTTTCAACATGTTCAAAGAAAGAAAGTGAATGATTACAAATAAAGAGCAATTAAGAATTCTTTACTATAGTAATCAAAATGTTTAAACCAGCGAAACAAGAGCAATTAAGAATTCGTTGCTTATAACCAGTTTAGAAGAAAACATTTAGAATAATCACAATTGAAATCAGAGTACACTTAAGTAAGTTCTGATTTATTATTTTATGTCAATTATTCAGAAATGGAACACAGTGATATTATAAACAGATATAAAACTTAAAACATAGGATAGAAATGACTTATTGAACTGTAGTCTGACACATGAATCCTGCAAAAAGTCTTGAGCTTCAAATCATCATCCAGCAAGCCACAAAGAAGTTTCTCCAAAACACTTTTATTCCAAAAAGTCAATGTTACAGCAAAGTAGAAGAATCCACACTCACTAATTCGATTGAGGGTTTATTTATACAAAAGATTATTTAAAATATCTAATAACAATAGAGATATAATCTAGGGTGACTAATGAATAAGTTGCAACAAAAATAGAGACAGATGGTCTCAAAAATAGGCTAAATCAGTTGATGTTGTGTGTTGTCTCCTCTTTTTTAGAATGTGCTGGAAGCAGTTCCTTTGTTTTAGCTCGTTGCTGTCTTCTTGAGTAATTCTTTTTTGACTGCCTTGCTTGTCTGATACTCTTTTTTTTTACTGATACACTTTCAATTGAACTGATACTCTTTGACCTTTATTCACCTATTTATCCTTTATCAAGATATACCTCAGTAAAATATGCAAAAATTTCACCCAAGGATAAATTTCATAAAAGCTCCAACATCTCATCCCACCATTGAACTTCTGGCACTCTGGTTCTTTGTAATTTCCTCAATGTTTCATCAGCTTCAGTGTATTTGAAAAAATTAGGCTGATATGGAAACAAATGTTTTATTTCATGTTCAATATAAAATAAACTCTCCAATTTTTCATAAACACTTTTCCCTGTTGGCAATGTTCCTTCTGCTGTACTGGTTGAAGAACTGGCTTGATCATCAACCTGTTTGTTTACTTTCTTAACAAAACTTTCCAAATCCATTAATCTATCTTCTTCAGTAACTGGACTGGGCAAACCTTTATTTAACATATCATCAAATCTTTCTCTGAAGGCAAAAAATTCTTGCTACATGTCTGAACACCTTCTTTCAAGATTTTGCATAAGAGTCCTTTTGGTAAAAACTCTTTTGATTTCCAAGATGGTTCCTGTTCTGTCATGAATTCCCAATTCTGCAAGTTGTTGCTTATTCTGAGTATTCAAAAAATTGATAAGCCTGTTGGCTTCTTCTGGCATATTTCCTAACTCTTCCCTTGCTTTCTCAATTTCTTCCAGATCCCATCTGACCAAATCCTGTTGTTCATATATTATTTGAATAGAAGACCAAACGTTCTTTATTGATTGAATAATGTTATACCAAATAATTTCTTTTAATTCACTTAAAGGTCTTTCCATTGTAAGATCCTTTTCCAATGCTTTAACTGATTTTTCTAGTTTTTTGATTTCTCTTGTCTTCTCAGCAATACTTATTTTTGATTGATCATATTTATTTTCTAGAGTAGAAAGCTAAATCTTTAAGCTTTGGAGTTCTGTCACTTGCAGTTTTAATTCATTCATTTCTTTGATTAATTCATCAGAACCCTTATCAGAAGTGTTCACCTGTGTTAGCTCTTCTTGTTGACCTGTGATTGATGTACCTGTTCCTGTGGCTGCCTGTGCTATAGTTGCTGGAATAATGGACTCTTTATCTTTTAATGCTTGCTCAAGTTCTTTTTCTGTTTCAGCAAGTCGTTCATTCATTTTTAAAATTAAGTCCATCACCTCTTCTTGTGAATTTTCCTTCATTACTACTTCAGTCTGAGGGTGCCTTGAAGCTGGTAGTTTCAATTGTTTCCTTAATGCAGCAATGTCATCATCTTTCTTTTTAATCAATGCTTCAATACCCTTGACATCCTTAGGATTATGACCCAAACTGATAATTATTTCCTCCAAAGATTTTATCCTATTATCCTTTGCTTGGGAAGAAGCTTTCTCAATCTGCAACTGTGTACTGGTGTTCTCCAAAGAATCTTGCAGTTTATGAGCTGCCATTGCTGTGTTAGTAAGAGTGGAATAGATCATTTCTCCAGTCTGCTTGTGTAATTCAATTTGATCTAATGGATGAATATCTTTTGCTAGGGCCTCAAAATTAGTCCTGATGTAATCAGCTGCTGTCTGCGGTTTTGGCACTTTAGATTTGAAATGGCTCATTAACATTTTCCCTTGTTGAATTTCAAAAGCTGACATCAATCTCTCTTGATTTTGTGGAGCCATTTTAAGATACTAATTATACACCTGGACCCTTAGTGGATCATTCCTTGCTTTTGTACTGATAAATGTCTTTTTTATGTCTCCTTCATCTTTCATTGGAGGTTTACAAGAAGATATTTCTGTACTCAACTGCCTGTGTATTGTCTTTCCTTGAAGAACAGAGCATGTACCACTAACTGAACTTGTTTGTTGACTATCTTCTCTTTATGGAATATCAAAGATTTCTTCAAATGATTAAACTTCTAGAAGTGGGTTCAGTTTCTGCCTTTTAGCCTGAGTCTGTTTTGAAGATTCCTTGGGAGGAGTAGGACCTTTAGCCTCTATTTTCTTGCCCTTTTCAATATTTAGTGGAGTTTGTAAGTTTGGCATTTCTATTGGATTAGTTTTAATAGAAGAAACATGTACTTGATCTTGTCCTTTGGAAGTTTGAGGTTGTTCTGTCATTTTGAATGTTTCAATCACTTGTATTTCAGGCTCTTTCTCTTTTCCTTTGGATTCAACTGCAATTGATGGTATGTTTTCCTGTAATTCCTGTTGAAAATTACCTGCTGAAGAAGGACCAATTTCTGGTACCTGCACTTGCCCAAAAAATTCTAAGTCAAGCATTTTTCCAAGATCTTTCATTACATTGTCCATATTGACTTCTTCACTATCCTGTTCAATTAATGTTCCCTCCACCCATTCATATTTATTAGCATACTGTTCAATTTCTGGAATCCTATGATGGATGTAAAGTGCTGACTTAATTTTCATTCTTTTGTCACAAATGAAGCTGAATGGGTCATAAGGGGCCCAGTAGAAACTCTTTTGCATTCTGAAACGGTCTTCTAGTATTCTCTCAGCTTCTTGTCCAGCATCCCTAGAATTGCATATAAATGGACCTAATTGACCTTTGATTCGGAGTTGGGCTTTCTTCTTTGCATTACAAAAATGAATAATATCAGAGTTATTCATTTGCCTGAAGTACTCTAAAGCAAAAAGTCTCATAGGCACATACTTTGGCAATTTAAATGGAAATAATTCACATCCATATATTATGACTTCTGTATAGTTTTGGTACAAATACCAATCACCAATTTTGGAATGTTTTGAAAGTTGCAGAGTTTTCTTAATTTCATTGCTGAGTCTGGGAGGAGGAACTCCTGTCAACAAGGTAGTTGCAGGGTGTATAAACAGATCAATGAATTCATTATAGGAATAAGGAGAATCTCTGGAATTATGGGTGATGGCTGACAAAAATATAACAGATCTGGGATTTCCTTGGACATTGAGATTTTGAAAATGGAAAGGAAAGTTTTTAGACTGGTAATATATCATGAGGTGATAGATGACAAAGGAATATTTGAAGACTTTCTCGTTTTCTAATCTCATGAACTGATCATGGATTTTGTCTGCTATATAAGATGCAAAGACATATATGACCGCAGGAGGCTGTCCAAGAGTGAAGATAGAAAGTAATACTAGAGTTAACTCATAAACATACTCACTAGTATTAAAGCCCATGATAAAAGAAAACATACTTAGAATTATCTAGCCCATTTCAGTAAAAAAGGCATTACCATAGGGAGGTGGGCCCTTGGGTTGATGTTCAGGTAACATGAAAGTCTGACAGATGCGTTTTACTTCTTCAGGGGACAACTGAGTAGATTTTTCAAGAAATTATCCCATGGAAAAGGGAGTGAGGTTTTGACCTGGTTCAAAATGGAGCATATCATTGATTGACTGAGCAGTAATAGGGAAAAGGACATTCTGGTTTGGGGATAAAACTTCTCTCTGAATTATATCATAATTAGCATGGAAATAATGGATAATTTCAGGAAAGATATGGTTTGAGGGTAAAAGGTATCTTGGGAAATTAGATTCCCATAATCCAATAACATCCAAGCCCTTCAAATGATTATCTCTGCAGCGATAATGAATTCGAAGGGGGCTTTCAGTGAAAACTAAGTCTTTAATCTGAAAATCTTTATCCACTAATGGAAAATATTCCAATTCTCTATGGGGGGCGTTCAATGGAGCAACATTTAAAGCTACCGAGACTTCCATTTTTGGTTCTTGTGGATTCAAAAATGAAATTTCGGGGGTTTTAATGAAAATAGAGCACAATTTCAGGTTCCGACGAGGGAAGCAGGTACAATTGCGAGTCTATGAATATAATTTGCAGTTTTTAGGATCAAGGAATGAACTAGCAATCAAATTTAACTCTGTTTTTAGTGGAGAAACAAGGAAAGCTGAGTTTCTTTCAGAGTTAAGGGAAAAATGGAGTAAATACCTGTTTTTAGAGGAAAAACTGTGATTAACAGATATCAGCTGGTGCGAGTGAATACTGGAACACTGGTCTGGTAGCAGCTTTCAGTAAAATTCAGTTGAATATTAGTTGACAGTTGATTTTTTTGAATTTCTCAGTATGGAAGACGCAGTCGTTTTCAACATGCAGAATGATAAAAAATGCGCGATTTTTTTTTTTATCTACAAAGTCAAACAGGTGGGGAATATCTTATCATTTAATGGGATGACGTCAGGGTATGGGAGGCGAGTCACGGGAATGGGCGGTAAGCGGTATATTCTGCACCACTTTTGGAAGAGGGTGGTTTTATGTGAATCTGCAGCGATTCCACAAATTGAATGACACGTGGTCGGGACACTATTTGAAAACTGCTTTGATTTCGCGAGTTATTTATCGGACGATGGACATGCAGTGGAATGAATATGGGTCGTGGATCTCTGATGGAGCGATCCAATGATTGACACGACGTGAAGTTGGCGGGGGAGTTAAAAGGCGGGCCCAAAATAATTAGCGGTAATTAACCATTTCGGGAGGCGTTTGATTGGCTGGATTAAGATTATTAATTAATCCTGACGATTAATTAATCTCTTTGTTGGTTTATAAAGGGTCGAGGTTACAGATGGTTTAAAGTATTCAGGTTTTTTATTTTTTTCTTTTAAAACATATAAAACACATGTTTAAACCTTTTTCCAAATATTTTTTATTATATGGTAATAAATCATTGAAATTCATTTACCATAGGGGCGGAGTTAATATATACGGATATATTTTAGCCAAAGGGTTTGTAATGTGGGATTTTTATTTAATCATGTATGATTTAATTAACTTTGGCTAAAAATTATAATAAGAGGGTTTTTTGGGGATATTATTATAAAAGGGAGTTATAGATAATAGGATAAGGTGTTTTCAATAGGGATTTAACAGATAAATTAGAGTTAATATGACAAAGGACAAAGTAAACTCAAAACACTTTAAATATAACCAAGAAAGTCAGGATTTTTCAAAGTAATTTGCATTATAATACTTTCATCACTTAAGCTTAGAATAAAAACTAATGTTGAGGGCTTTTATGGATTACTGCATGTTTTTTCCTAAGTAAAATGAAATTTTACTTAGGAAAATATTTTTATGAATGAATGAGTATGATGAATATTTTTTAAATACTAAGGTTTTCTCCAATCATTAGGCCGAGGGTCCGGTCCCTCCAAAAGTCAAGGAAATGCCTTGAGCCCCTTTAATCTTCAAATTCCTTAGCACTTAAGGGGAAATTAGTAAAATATTTAGGGAAAAAGTGAAACGGGAAGTTAATGATTTTGAATTTGTTCTGCTATGAACTTTCCAATGTAGTATCTGCCTTTTCACTTTGTGATGAAAGTAAAAACTGGAAACATTTAGAACCATCATTCATCACATGTAATTCTGCAACAACATCTACCTACCCTACCTGCTTTACTCTACCATTTTCTCTTCTTTATTAGGGTTCACTTAGACTGGAAAACCCTTATCAGTATTATTTTTCTTTTACATGGAAATCCTATCTAAGTCTACACTTATTACATCCAAGGGCTCAGATTAAACTGTTGAGCACCTTTTATTAAATCTACCTATCTAGTTATCTACCAATATTAAACTGTTTGGTCAGATATTTATTCTCTATTCTACAACATGAAATTGAAAAATGAATGAGTCAAGTTTAAAAAATTCAACTTTTCATAAATCGTGGCAAAAGTTTGACAAGCTGCACACAATTTTGTTTATTATCAAAAATGAAATAGTAGTGGCATTAGGATTTGCACACTTTCCTGGTCTTTTTTGTTTGGGGTTCATTTCTTTCACTTTTTTGACCATTTTATTCTTTTCACCCTTTGATTTTTCTTTTAGGGTATACCCTCTTTACATTTTTTGAATTTTTTGATTTTTTGGTTTTTCAAGAATATGGAACACCTTTGCTCAAGAAAAAGGTTTGAACATATTCCATAGTTCAATCAAGACAATCATGAAAAATGACACCTACTGGTATAGGAGTCTAACACTGGCTCCACTTGGGGATGGCTTTTCCTTGTGAAAAGTCAAGAAATAAAGAGGGTCGATGCTCTAAAAATGGTTTAACTCTAACCATGAAATCTTTTTTTCCGTACTATTGTATGATATAGAACCTTCAAGCTAGGTCTTCACTGCAAGCTTCAACTCATAAGAAGTCACCATCCAATCAAAAATGCTGCATTGTGAGTGATATATTTTCGCGGTACAAATAAGAAAAAATCCAAAACATCCTAGGTACATAGTGATCAAAATAGTGTTTTAGGATTTGACCATTGACTGTCCTTCGCCCAAATCATCCAAATTCCTCTAAAAGCATAAAGTATCGAAAGAATGAATGATGTAAGGTCCTTTCCTATAAGAAATCAAATTTCCCATGTTTTCATTTACCTTCCTGTTCTAATCCCATTCCTAATCCTTTGTCTCCTAGTACAAGTGCACCGCCGGGTCCTTTTGTCAACATTTTCTTTAACTTTTTCTCGCAGACTGGATCGTTGATACACTTTTCTCTGGTCCGGCCGCAGTGAATTGTTTGGTTTATTCTTCTCTAAATATCATTTGGTTCTACTTGAGCCTCCTGAAGTAACTTCATAACAGGAATTCCTAAGGATGATGGAAATTTAGCCTCAATACCATAAACTAATTCATATGGACTGGTCCGAATTGATTTCTTGTTTGTAAGTCTATCTGCCCACAATGCGTTGGTAAGTTTCTTATGCCAATTCTTTTTATTCTCTTCCAATAATTTTTTAATGATATTAATAAGGCTTTTATTGGAAGATTCGATCAGTCTATTACCTTGAGGATAATAGGCTGTTGAATGGCCTAAAGTGATGTAATATTTATTGCAGAAACTAATCATTTTCTTAGACTTAAAAGTAGCAGCATTGTCAGTTATAATTTTTTCAGGACAACCAAATCTTGAAAGTATATTGGTTTCTAAAAACGCTATAATTACAGAATCATTGGATTTTCTGCATGGGATAGCTTCAATACATTTAGTAAAGTAATTTGTGGCAGTAAGAATCCATCTGTGTTTCCTAGAAGAAGGGGGATGGATTTCTCCAATAAAATCCAGTCCCCATTGTTGAAAGGTTCTCTTGGTGGAAATTGGTTTTAATGGTAATTGCAACAATTTTCTTTTACCTTCAAGACACTTATGACAAGAAGTTAAAAATTTCTCAACATCTGAAAACAAGGTTGGCCAGTAAAAACCAGCCCTTAAGATTTTATCTGCAGTTGATTTCCAGTAGAGGTGCCCACCGTAATCTCCTACATGAAATTCATTAAGTACCTTGTCAGTTTCATCTTTCAATAAACAGTTTAATAGGATTCCATCATGATTCTTCAAAAAAAGAGCACTATCTAAAATACAATACTTTAAAGATGTCATTTTTAAGAACCTTTGTTTCATTCTGGACAACCCTAGAGGAGCTTGCAGGTTTAACAAAACATAAATGATATCAGTGTACCAGGGTGAGTCTAAAAAGGTCTGACTGATCTGTGGAGTCGCCATCTCTTGTTCGTCATCCAGTTCGTTAATGTCCAGGGCTTGGCAATTAGTTTCAGTCATGAGTTGAGCCAAACCTTGTCCTTTTATGAGTTTTTTTGGTATTATTTCAATGCCATATTCTAATATGGTAGCTGTCCACTTAACTATTTTGCCTTCAATACCATCTTGAGTTAAGATGTCTTTGACGACAACATTAGGTACATAAGCTATCACATGAGAATACAATATATAAACTCTGAAATCTTTAATTGCTTTCACAAGTGCAAAAGCTTGTTTCTCCATGATATTATATTTCAATGATGCATCTCTAAGTGCTTTACTAAAAAAGGATATTGGTTTTTCACATCCTTGATCATCCTTTTGTAGTAAAACAACTGCAATTGTATGTTCAGAAGCAAATGAAAAAATGATGAAATCTCTATCAAACTTTGGACTAGTAAGAATTGGTGTTCTGGTTAAAGCCATTTTGATTTCTTCAAATGATTGCTTGGCTTCTATGGTCCAGTCAATACTCGAATCCTTTTTTAACATGTTAGTTAGTAGTCTAAGTAATTCATCTAAACTAGAAATGAATCTTCTCAAAAAATTGATCTTTCCTATGAAAGCTTGAAGTTCTTTAATGTTCCTGGGATGAGGTATCTGCAATATGGCTGGTATTCTTTCAGGATCAATTCTAATGCCATATTTAGAAATAATGTGACCTACGATTTTTCCTTCTTCAAGACCAAACAATGATTTTTTCGGATTTAAAGAAATACCATACTTTTTGCATTTCAGAAATACTTGTCTTAGATGATCTAAATGTTGCTGATCTGTCTTTGAAAAAACAGTTAAATCATCTAGATAAATAACCAGAAACTCATGGATTTCTTTGGAGAATGCAATATCCATTGCTCTTTGAAAGGTTGCCCCTACGTTTTTTAGACCAAATGGCATCTTAATATATTTAAAAGTACCCCATGGTGTTGTAAATGTTGTTTTGTCTTGATCATCAGGATGAACCAGAATCTGGTTATACCCTGAAAATCCATCCAGAAGAGAAATCCTTGAAAATCCTACTACCCTTTGTAGGATATGGTCCATTTTAGGCAAAGGATAGTTATCTTTTAAAGAAAATTTGTTCAAATTTCTCAAATCGACACACAGTCTAATCTCTCCAGTCTTTTTTCTTGTTGGTATTAGATTAGAAACCCATTCAGAGAACCTAATAGGAGCTATAATTCTTGCTTCATACATTCTTTTAATTTATTTCTCAATTGAAGGTAATAAAACAGGGTTGATCCTTCTAATTTTCTGTTTGAATGGTTTCTGATCTCGTTTTAAAGGTATTGTATGTTGAATTATTGATGTATCATATGACTTCAGATCTTCGTAACTCCAGGAAAAAACATCCTGGAATTCTTTTAAAATTTCAATATTTAACCTTTTGATCTTCTGGCAGAGATTTAGATAGTTTAACCATCTTGGGATTTCCTTCAGTTCCCAAATTGACTTCTTCAATATCAGCTTTTAAAGGTTCCATTTTGGGTTTTAGTGGAATATCATTTGAGTAAAAAAGATCTTCCAAAGGAGTTAATCCTTTGGGTAAATGATTATCTTTCAGATTAATAATTCCATATTCATCTTCTATAATCTCATCGAATTCCATTTGTTTCAAATCCTGCATATCTTTTTTAGTGAATTTGGTTGGGTGAAGCATGTGAATTACAGTCTCTTCTGAAATATTCATTTCTTGTTCATCTAGTTGATTTGATTCATTGATTGTTGTGTCTTCATCTATACTACTGTTAGAGAATTCATTTTCTAATGTCAAAAAACTATTGATCTGATTATTATTTACAAACACTTGCCAATTCATGAGAGTGTCCGGTATAGCAGGTCTATGTATAATCTCAGCTGTGAACTGATGATTAGGTCCAAAAGGTAACTTACAGGTGCTAGCGAACATTGCAAGACTGTGAGCATGCAAATTTTTTTTTCTAGGAATTTTGGCAAGTTGAGCTTGTAGAAAAGTGTTGAGAATTTCCACAACTGTTTCTCTGTATTGTTTCAATCTGGGATCTTTTGTTGAAAATTCACCATTGATCTAATGGATTATTAACTCAGAGTCACCTATGATTGATACTCTAATTTCTCCTAACTTTTTGACATGTTTAAGCCCTAGCAAAAGAGCTTCATACTCTGCCATATTATTAGTGCATCTAAAGTTCAACCTATAAGCATGGCCTTCGGCATGATAATTTTCAACATTACGTATCCAAATTCATCCTAACTTATTTACTGAACCATCAAATTCTAAATGCCACAGAATTTGATGTTCATAATCTTCATCAATTGTTTTAACATGTTTCTTGACAGGAGCTAGTTTTTTAGTTTTTCCTGGTATTTCTTGATTGTCTGGTGTTTCTTTGTTTTCAGAAATTTCTTAGATTTGAACAATAAATTTATTTGCAGTTTTTGTTTCTTGTGCTTCTAATTCAGTAGGAAGGTCCAATTCAGCATTATAAAGGATGAAAGAGTCCATATCATAATGTACTGAATAGACAGGGAAGTTTTCAGGCTTCTCATGGCTACTGACTAAATATTTCATCAAGGTCTCTCTGTAAAGTCTTTTAGGTTGACGAAATACTGAAATAGTAGCATATGACATATCTAATTGAATAGATCCTCCAATTTTAGCACCCCAATATCTGGACAACAACATACCATATTTGGGAGGAATATCGGCTACTACTATATCCATCAGAACAGATTTTGCAGGGTA
The DNA here is from genome assembly GCA_034641835.2 of Pinus albicaulis. NCBI lineage: Eukaryota > Viridiplantae > Streptophyta > Pinopsida > Pinales > Pinaceae > Pinus > Pinus albicaulis. Next base: position 396,126,845 of record CM076570.1, read on the forward strand.
TTGCACCAAAGTAACACACAGATATTTAATCAAACCTAAACATCTTACCTAACTTGAATCAAAAGAAAAAAGATCTTTATACGGTCTGGCAATGTCTAGATTTAATCTTTCCATCACATCTTTTGGCGTCAAATTATGGGATGCTCCAGAATCAAGCATGGCGTCATGGAGTATTTTTTCATGAACATTCAAGCTCACATAAAATGGAGGAGTTCCTCCACTTTCTAGTTTTCCATTTACCTCAAGGCAAAAAAGGAGTTTGGGTTGATCATCTAAAACATTTACTGAATCACCCATTCCAGTAATGTTAATGTTAAGAGATTTGCTGATTTGGCTTCTATAGACATCATGTTTAGCCAATTCTGATAAGGGAACATCTATATTTATTTTGCCTATTTCAGCCTCTAGATTGAAAGGTTTTTCTGTTTGAGCTTTAGTGTTTTGGACATTTGGGTTTTCTCTATTTTTTGAGTTTTCAACGTTTTTTTCTTTTTCATGGGTGGGATTATGAGTTGAAGGTGCTTCTGAATTAACTTCTGATGTTTCTTCTACGTTTCCTACAGGAGGAGAAGTATTAGAAATTTGTTTATTGTTCAGTTTATTGTTAGACACATCTTCAATTATTGGATTTGCGGGGTTAGGACTTGTCCTAGACAGAATTTGTACAGGAGGAATTTTTTGTACAGGAGGAATGTTATTTTTACCTTTGATGTTTTGTTTTACAGATTTCTGTTTGCTATTATCTGGCACATCAATCCGTCTGCTTCTCAAATTGTATTGTTTATGAACTTCATAGATTGTTGTGGCATAACCTTCTTTAAAATCAAAAGTTTCTCCTAAATGTGTTTGAAATGTTTCAAGAATATGATTTTCTTGTTCATCTTGAGATAGGAAAACTTCTGGTTCATTCTTGTTTTCAGTCACATTATTTATTTCAACATCCTCTGTTGGTTCTTCAGAAGATGAACCTTCCACAAAATTTTCTTGGAATGGTGGCCTGATGTTTTGGTCAGGAACATTTTTCCCATGATTTTGGTTTTGATTTCTTCTGAAGTTTGGGTTTCTAACAACATTTTGACCATCGCCAGAAGAATTTATTTTGATTGTCTCTACTCTGTCTCCCAGTCTTTCCATACCTTTAATAATTGCATCCAGCTTTCTTTCAAAAGCCAAAGGCTCTTCATTTACTGGCATCCTTCTTTCAGCTCTAGCCCTAGCTCTATTTTCTATGAGGTTAGCTTCAACACTAACCACTATGCTTTTCATCTCTTCTAGGGTTTGAGGGGCTCTTTCCCTAAGTGAATATGCTATGTCAGAGTCAAATCCATCAGGAAATTTAACCAGTACTAAATCAGGAGGGGGTCTAAGGTTCTGGGGAACCACGTTGTATGCTTCGTTGAATCTAATGATGTAATATTGCACTGTTTCATTAGGTCTTCTTCACAATTTTTCAAATTCTGATAGGATCTAAAGAGGGTCTTTCTTCTTCTCCCATATATTCAAAAATTCCCTATACAAAGATGGTAAATCAAAAATACTGTTTGGAGCAAGGGCCCTAAACCATGTCCTGACTTCCCCAGTAAGACTCTGAACAAAAATTCTCATTCGGACATCATCAGTGTCAATTTCATAAAATTCAAAGTAATCAGTCATCCTTTTGGTATGTTTTTTAGCAGTATAAGTACTAGATCCATCAAAAGGGGTGATCTTGCTCTGATAATATTGGGGAAAAGCAACAGGGTTGGATGGCAACTGTAACGGAGCATATCTATTGGCCAATGGAAGGTGTAATGGAATAACAGGTGATGATGGTCTGTAAGAAGTGGGTGGAGGAGTAGAAGGAGCGGCTTGAGTTTGGGAAGCTTGAGGAAAAGTAGCTGAACTTGGGGAAGCTTCAATAATTACAGAAATGTTTGAACTTTCTTCAAAGGTCTGTTTAGATTGAATGGAGTTTTGTGAATGTCTATGAAGATGATATGAAACAAATCTCAATTGTAAATCTTCAAGAAATAATGGATCTGGAACTAGTCTGGATAATTCAGTTTCAAAAAAATTCACAAACAAAGATGTTTCAAATCGCTCATCAAAAGGTATTTCATAAAAATATATAATCTTCACAGGACAGGATGCTGATCTAGAAAGAGGTCTAGAACTTCCAGAACTTTCTTGACTTCCTTGTTCAGAGATTTCTTGACTTCCTTGTCTTCTAAGAATCCTAGGAATCATATTTGGATTATCTAATACCGGAGGTGGGTTTGGATCAGGATTTGACCTGGTATAACGAATCCTTTCTAAAGCTTGTTTTCCTAGTAATGTCTCTTTTTGGTTTTTTGTTTTAAATAAAATGAAAGTACAACTTCGACAAATTCTTTAAGAAATTTAAGATTTTGAATTGAAATTTTCTCAAAGATTTATTGAACTAGAGAGTCTTATTGAATGTTTGAAATTAAAGCTCAGTTTATAAGCTAAATCAGAGATAGACTGAATCAACATTTATTTACTATGCAGTTTCAAAGAAAAGGCATTTCAAAGGCTACCTGGCTGATCTTCAGACTCTATCCATACCTTATAAGCAAACAATATTGACAATAAAATTGATTCAGATCCCCAGTGGAGTCACCACTATGTTATCACTCAGGTTTTCCTTGAAGTTGTGGAAAAGGAAAGTAAACCCGAGGTAACCAAAAACCAACCATCAGATACAGAATCTAGCCAATCTGCATCCAGAGAAGGCTCTCTCCTTAAAATTTAGCTTTGTTCTTAGAAAGTTTTAGGCTAGTTATAAGTCCAAGAATTTTGTTTGAATTTGAATGGTGCAATCCGCCAACTAAGGGAAAGGTTGAATATTTTCAGGCCATTGGGCTATGGAGTCGAAAGGATGGCTTTACTGGATTAATATTCTACACATAAGATGGCTTTGCAGGACAAGATAGCCAAACAGAGAACAATTTTAGAAATTAAAGTGAATGGAATGGATTTTGAAGGGATGAAAGGCAATTAAGAATCTTTCAACATGTTCAAAGAAAGAAAGTGAATGATTACAAATAAAGAGCAGTTAAGAATTCTTTACTATAGTAATAAAAAATGTTTAAACCAGCGAAACAAGAGCAATTAAGAATTCGTTGCTTATAACCAGTTTAGAAGAAAACATTTAGAATAATCACAATTGTAATCAGAGTACACTTAAGTAAATTCTGATTTATTCTTTTATGTCAATTATTCAGAAATGGAACACAGTGATATTATAAACAGATATAAAACTTAAAACATAGGATAGAAAAGACTTATTGAACTGTAGTCTGACACATGAATCCTACAAAAAGTCTTGAGCTTCAAATCATCATCCATCAAGCCATAAAGAAGTTTCTCCAAAACACTTTTATTCCAAAAAGTCAATGTTACAGCAATGTAGAAGAATCCACCCTCACTAATTCGATTGAGGGTTTATTTATACAAAAGATTATTTAAAATATCTAATAACAAAAGAGATATAATATACGGTGACTAATGAATAAGTTGCAACAAAAATAGAGACATATGGTCTCGAAAATAGGATAAATAAGCTGATGTTGTGTGCTGTCTTCTCTTTTTCAGAATGTGCTAGAAGCAGTTCCTTTGTTTTAGCTCGTTGCTGTCTTCTTGAGTAATTCTTTTTTTGACTGCCTTGCTTGTCTGATACTCTTTGTTTTTAATGATACACTTTCAACTGAACTGATACTCTTTGACCTTTATTCACCTATTTATCCTTTATCAAGATATACGTCAGTAAAATAGGCAAAAATTTCACCCAAGGATAAATTTCATAAAAGCTCCAACATGTCATCCCACCATTGAACTTCTGGCACTCTGGTTCTTTGTAATTTCCTCAATGTTTCATTAGCTTCAGTGTATTTGAAAAAATTAGGCTGATATGGAAACAAATGTTTTATTTCATGTTCAATATACAGTAAACTCTCCAATTTTTCATAAAGACTTTTCCCTGTTGGCAATGTTCCTTCTGCTGTACTGGTTGAAGAACTGGCTTGATCATCAACCTGTTTTTTTACTTTCTTAATAAAAATTTCCAAATCCATTAATCTATCTTCTTCAGTAACCGGACTGGGCAAACCTTTATTTAACACATCATCAAATCTTTCTCTGAAGGAAAAAATTTCTTGTTGCATGTCTGAACACCTTCTTTCAAGATTTTGCATAAGAGTCATTTTGGTAAAAACTCTTTTGATTTCTAAGATGGTTCCTATTCTATCCTAAATTCCCAATTCTGCAAGTTGTTGCTTATTTTGAGTATTCAAAAAATCGATAAGCCTATTGGCTTCTTCTATCATATTCCCTAACTCTTCCCTTGCTTTCTCAATTTCTTCCAGAGCCCATCTGACCAAATCCTGCTGTTCATATATTATTTGAATAGAAAACCAAACGTTCTTTATTGATTGAATAATGTTATATCAAAAAATTTATTTTAATTCACTTAAAGTTATTTCCATTGTAAGATCCTTTTCCAATGCTTTAACTGATTTTTCTAGTTTTTTGATTTCTCTTGTCTTCTTAGCAATACTTATTTTTGATTGATCATATTTATTTTCGAGAGTAGAAAGCTGAATCTTTAAGCTTTGGAGTTCTGTCACTTGCATTTTTAATTCATTCATTGCTTTGATTAATTCATCAGAACCCTTATCAGAAGTGTTCACCTGTGTTAGCTCTGCTTGTTGACCTTTGATTGATGTACCTGTTCCCGTGGCTGCCTGTGCTATAGTTACTGGAATAATGGACTCTTTATCTTTTAATGCTTGCTCAAGTTATTTTTCTGTTTTAGAAAGTCGTTCATTCATTTTTAAAAGTAAGTCCATCACCTCTTCTTCTGAATTTTCCTTCATTACTACTTCAGTCTGAGGGTGCCTTGAAGCTGGTAGTTTCAATTGTTTCCTTAATGCAGCAATGTCGTCATCTTTATTTTTAATCAATTCTTCAATACCCTTGACATCCTTAGGATTATGACCCAAACTGATAATTATTTCCTCCAAAGATTTTATCGTATTATCCTTTGCTTGGGAATAAGCTTTCTCAATCTGCAACTGTGTACTGGTGTTCTCCAAAGAATCTTGCAGTTTATGAGTTGCCATTGCTTTGCCAGTAAGAGTGGAATAGATCATTTCTCCAGTCTGCTTGTGTAATTCAATTTGATCTAATGGATGAATATATTTTTCTAGGACCTCAAAATTAGTCCTGATGTAATCAGCTGCTGTCTGCGGTTTTGGCACTTTATATTTGAAATGGCTCATTAAAATTTTCCCTTGTTGAATGTCAAAAGCTGACATCAATCTCTCTTGATTTTGTGGAGCCATTTTAAGATACTGATTATACACCTGGACCCTTAGTGGATCATTCCTTGCTTTTGTACAGATAAATGTCTTTTTTATGTCTCCTACATCTTTCATTGGAGGTTTAAAAGAAGATATTTCTGTACTCAACTACCTTTGTATTGTCTTTCCTTGAAGACCATAGCATGTACCACTAACTGAACTTTTTTGTGGACTATCTTCTCTTTCTGGAATATCTATGATTTCTTCAAATGATTGAACTTCTGGAAGTGGGTTCAATTTCTGCCTTTTAGCCTGAGTCTGTTTTGACTATTCCTTGGGAGGAGTATGACCTTCAGCCTCTATTTTATTGCCCTTTTCAATATTTAGTGGAGTTTGTAAGTTTGGCATTTCTATTGGATTAGTTTGAATAGAAGAAACCTGTACTTGATCTTGTATTTTGGAAGTTTAAGGTTGTTCTGTCATTTTGAATGTTTCAATCAATTGTATTTCAGGCTCTTTCTCTTTTCCTTTGGATTCAACTGCAATTGATGGTATGTTTTCCTGTAATTCCTGTTGAAAATTCCCTGCTGAATAAGGACCAATGTCTGGTACCTGCACTTGCCCAAAATATTCTAGGTTAAGCATTTTTCCAAGATCTTTCATTACATTATCCATATTGACTTATACACTATCCTGTTCAATTAATGTTCCCTCCACCCATTCATCTTTATTAGCATACTTTTGAATTTCTGGAATCCTATGATGGATGTAAGCTGCTGACTTATTTTTCATTCTTTTGTCACAAATGAAGCTGAATGGGTCATAAGGGGCCCAGTAGAAACTCTTTTTCATTCTGAAACGGTCTTCTAGTATTCTCTCAGCTTCTTTTCCAACATCCCTAGAATTGCATATAAATGGACCTAATTGACCTTTGATTCGGAGTTGGGCTTTCTTCTTTGCATTACAAAAAAGAATAATATCAGAGTTATTCATTTTCCTGAAGAACTCTAAAGCAAAAAGTCTCATAGGCACATACTTTGGCAATTTAAATGGACATAATTCACATCCATATATTCTGACTTCTGTATAGTTTTGGTACAAATACCAATCACCAATTTTGTAATGTTTTGAAAGTTGCAAAGTTTTCTTAATTTCATTGCCGACTCTGGGAGGAGGAACTCCTGTCAACAAGGTAGTTGCAGGGTGTATAAACAGATCAATGAATTCATTATAGGAATAAGGAGAATCTCTGGAATTATGGGTGATGGCTAACCAAAATATGACAGATATGGGATTTCCTTGGACATTGAGCTTTTGAGAATGGAAAGGAAAGTTTTCAGACTGGTAATATATCATGAGGTGATAGATGACAGAGGAATATTTGAAGACTTTCTCGTTTTCTAATCTCATGAACTGATCATGGATTTTGTCTGATATATAATATGCAAAGTCATATATGACCGTAGGAGGCTGTCCAGGAGTGAAGATAGACAATAATACTAGAGTTAACTCATCAACATACTCACTGGTATTAAATCCCATGATAAAAGAAATCATATTTAGAATTATCTGGCCCATTTCAGTAAAAAAGGCATTACCATAGGGAGGTGGGCCCTTGGGCTGATGTTCAGGTAACATGAAATTCTGACAGATAAGTTTTACTTCTTCAGGGGACAACTGAGTAGATTTTTCAAGAAATTTTCCCATGGACAAGGGATTGAGGTTTTGACCTGGTTCAAAATGGAGCATATCATTGATTGACTGAGAAGTAATAGGGAAAAGGACATTCTGGTTTGGGGATAAAACTGCTCTCTGAATTAGACCATAATTCGCATGGCAATAATGGATAATTTCAGGAAAGATATGGACTGAGGGTAAAAGGTATTTCGGGAAATTAGATTCCCATAATCCAATAACATCCAAGCCCTTCAAATGATTATCTCTGCAGCGATAATGAATTCGAAGGGGGCTTTCACTGAAAACTAAGTCTTTAATCTGAAAATCTTTATTCACTAATGGAAAATATTCCAATTCTCTATGAGGAGTGTTCAATGGAGCAACATTTAAAGCTACCGGGACTTCCATTTTTGGTTCTTGTGGATTCAAAAATGGAATTTCGGGGGTTTTTATGAAAATAGAGCACAATTTCAGGTTCTGACGGGGGAAGCAGGTACAATTGCGAGTTCAGGAATATAATTTACAGTTTTTAGGATCATGGAATGAACTAGCAATCAACTTTAACTCTGTTTTTAGTGGAGAAACAAGGAATGCTGAGTTTCTTTCAGAGTTCAGGGAAAAATGGAGTAAATACCTGTTTTTAGAGGAAAAGATGTGATTAACAGGTATCAGCTAGTGCGAGTGAATACTGGAACACTGGTCTGGTAGCAACTTTCAGTAAAATTCAGTTGAATATTAGTTGACAGTTGATTTTTTTGAATTTCTCAGTATGGAAAACGCAGTCGTTTTCAGCATGCAGAATGATAAAAAATGCATGAAATTTTTGTTTTATCTACAAAGTCAAACGGGTGGGGAATATCTTATTATTTAATGGGATGACATCAGTGTATGGGAAGCGAGTGATGGGAATGGGCAGTAAGCGGTATATTCCGCACCACTTTTGGAAGAGGGTGGTTTTATGTGAATCGACAGCGATTCCACAAATTGAATGACACGTGGTCGGGACACTATTTGAAAACCTCTTTGATTTCGCTAGCTATTTATCGGATGATGGATGGGTAGCAGAATGAATATGGGCCGTGGATCTCTGATGGAGTGATCCAATAGTTGACATGACGTGAAGTTGGCGGGGGAGTTAAAAGGCGAGCCCAAAATAATTAGCAGTAATTAACTATTTCGGGAGGTGTTTGATTGGCTAGATTAAGATTATTAATTAATCCTGACGATTAATTAATCTCTTCGTTGGTTTATAAAGGGTCGGGGTTACGGATGGTTTAAAGTCTTCGGGTCTTTTATTTTTTTCGTTTAAAACATATAAAACACATGTTTAAACCTTTTTCCAAATATTTTTTATTATATGGTAATAAATCAATGAAATTCATTTACGATAGGGATGGAGTTAATATATACGGATATATTTTAGCCAAAGGGTTTGTAATGTGGGATTTTAATTTAATCATGTATGATTTAATTAAATTTTGCTAAAACTTATAATAAGAGGGTTTTTTGGGGATATTATTATAAAAGGGAGTTATAGATAATAGGATAAGGTGTTTTCAATAGGGATTTAACAAATAAATTAGAGTTAATATGACAAAGGACAAGGTAAACTCAAAACACTTTAAATATAACCAAGAAAGTCAAGATTTTTCAAAGTAATTTGCATTATAATACTTTCATCACTTAAGCTTAGAACAAAAAGTGATTTTGAGGGATTTTATGGATTATTGCATGTTTTTTCCTTAGGAAAAGATTTTTATGAATGAATGAGTATGATGAATATTTTTTAAATACTAAGGTTTTCTCCAATCATTGGGCCGAGGGTCCGGTCCCTCCAAAAGTCAAGGAAATGCCTTGAGCCCCTTTAATCTTCAAATTCCTTAGCACTTAAGGGGAAATTAGTAAAATCTTTAGGGAAAAAGTGAAACGGGAAGTTAATGATTTTGACTTTGTTCTACTGTGAACTTTCCAATGTAGTATCTGCCATTTTACTTTGTGATGAAAGTAAAAACTGAAAACATTTAGAACCATCATTCATCACATGTAATTCCGCAACAACATCTACCTACTATACCTACTTTACTCTACCATTTTCTCTTCTTTATTAGGGTACACTTAGACTGGCAAACCCTTATCAATCTTATTTTTCTTTTACATGGCAATCCTATCTAAGTGTACACTTATTACATCCAAGGGCTTAGATTAAACTGTTGAGCACCTTTTATTAACTCTAGCTATCTACTTATCTGCCAAGATTAAACTGTTTGGTGAGATATTTATTCTCTATTCTACAACATGAAATTGAAAAATGAATGAGTCAAGTTTAAACAATTTGAATTTTCATAAATTGTGGCAAAATTTTGACAAGCTGCACACAATTTTGTTTATTACCAAAAATGAAATAGTATTGGCATTTGGATTTGCACACTTTCCTGGTCTTGTTTGTTTGGGGTTCATTTCTTTCACTTTTTTGACCATTTTATTATTTTCACCCTTTGATTTTTCTTTTAGGGTATACCCTCTTTACATTTTTTAAAATTTTTTGATTTTTCAAGAATATGGAACACATTTGCACAAGAAAAAGGTTTGAACATATTTCATAGTTCAATAAGTTAGTCATGAAAAATGACACCTATTGGTATAGGAGTCTAACAATGACAGTCGGTGTTTCTACAATAGGCCCTTCATTGAAACACCTTTGAGTGTTGCAATTGGGACTATCATTCGAATGCCAGAAGGTTTCCAGTATGTCCATTGGAAAGTGTTCCAAATTGACCATGGGAAAACAAATATGGAAGAGTGTTGGAATTTGAATAGTAGTAGTACTAAAAACACTCATGTTTGACAGATCACCTTCAACATTAGCTGGAATAACAAAACCTTGAGGAACCATGGTTGAATTTCAACCTGGTTTCACATGGCATCATTAAGGGATTTCTTACACTTGTAATACCACTTTCTCGTGACATAAGGGAAACACCATTGAATCCAAATGATTTTTCTTCCTTCATATCCGCAACTCACATTAAAATAGGTAAAATGTGGTGGTTTTGTTTCACGGATTTAATCACCAGACTTGTTCATGAAAAAGTCACTCATGTGCATGACCGAGAAAAATATGACTATCATGGTACATAGGTAGGTGCTAGTTGAAAATATTTCCCTTAAATTCTAGTTGTCAGGAACGGTCCTTGGATATTGGCACCATAAGGGGAGAGCGATCAATGAGAAGCCAAACATGAAATATTGGTGCCTTTTCTCCTTGTAAATCAATTACCAGAGGAGAGATTGTTCAGTCTCCCAAGCCAACTTTTCCCGAAATAAGAGCCCAAAATTGAAATTTTGTCTCTATTTTAGGAATGTAATGAACAACATCACCATCTACACCTTGTAATAAGATGTCCTCTATGATGAGAGGTTTTTCCAATCGAACTAACATCTACTTTATGGAAGCTTTACTTGAGATTACTTTGTTAGTCAAGAAATCTGCTGCATGAAGCCTAGTAGACCATGATAGAAAAGAAGGTGCTCCAATAATGAATAGATACATAAGAAAATAAAATGTTGCAGTAGCTCATAGTAGGTGGAATACAAATATTTTCGTCCATTCTATGAGTATGCTTGTCCAGTTGCTAATATTTATTGTAATACACTTGGAAAGGTGATTGAAGTTGTTGGTGTTGACTGAATTTTGACTAAAGTAACTCCTAAATTCCCCTTGGACAAGTAATTTTAACCCTTGAAAAAAAATTCTTGTAATTTTGTTCAACATAGAATGGCCAAGGAATCTATTGCATTTCAAGAATACTGGTTAATTATCTTTTATTGGTGTTGCTGATGCTAGAAATCTCATCTTGAAACGAGGAAAAGGGTTCAAAACATGGCTCTCAGTCTTTGTCATAAAATCCAAGTTGCTATGTCTTGCATGGAGTGAATCCATACATGAATATGTTTCTGCCCCCATGCATGAATATGTACTTAAATGCAGTTGTGCACTAGAGTTATTCACCTTCTAGAAAGAAGGCATTTGTTAATAAAACTATTACACAAAAATTTTATCAAATTAACTAATAAAAATAATTTATAAATTAATAGCTATTGTCTCTAAATGCCTTTAATCATCAACTTAAAAGGAAAAAAACACCAAGTATAAGCATATAATTATGTGATAAATATCATGAAAATTTGGGCAAAAATGCAGCTCAACAACCCCCCCCGACATTGAACTTCTTGCACGTCCTCGTGCAAGCCAATCCTTTAAACTATAAAACCATGAAAGAAAGTAGGCGAAATGTTTTAAGACTAAGCTATTATTCCGATAAGTGTGTCATCAAGGATTTCAACAAGAAAGAATGAAGATGCTTGATATTGTAATGCCTCCATTATCCTGCAACATAACAATTACAATGTCGGCCAGAACCATGTGAAAGTATCAATTGTAGGAATGATAAAATGATATCGGGCACCCAAAGTAGACTTTATAGAGGAAAAATTTTTGCACATACATGTTACCTTGTCCCAAATGAATTCCTTTTTTTTTTTATGCCCAAAGTCTTATGATAAAAATCAAATTTTGTTGAAAAGGTGCAATTTCACAAATAATACCACAAGTTTCATGCACCTGCTATAGCGATCTTGTACCTAGGCTATGTAGCAAATATTTAGAGGCAACCACCATCAATACACATTGTTGCCAATCAAAAAACTGTGAAGAAACATCATTAAGTAATTCATCACTCTAAATACCAAGAAAATTAAAGTGAGTTATGATACCAATCAACAACCCCTTTATTGAACACTCTAAATTCCATTGTTATCCAGAGTCAAGACTAGATTTCCTCTTAATCTAGTAAAAATTATAACCTTCACTAAGGGTACCACATCATTAAAGATTCTTGATTTTTTAAAATAGAGATCAAAGCACCATGTTCAAATCGTCTTAAAACCATTTTCCAAGAAAAAGGATGAGTTTTAGGAAAAGATAAGGATAACCAAGAAAATCATAGTATGTGATTAACTTTAGTACCACAGACATGGCCCTGCTACCCACAGTTGTCCATAACATTGGCAGCAATGTCTTTTGACCCATCAAAATGTCTGTGTCTCGCTTACTAGGCATGGATTTAGATTTAGCTTATTTGTATTTTAAATGAAGAAAACTAACCTGGCTTGGTACCCAGCTGACATTAGTTCCACTCACAAAAAGTAAATTGGATGAACATAGCAGCTTGTGATGAGACCTCCTGTCTTCCAGCTTTTAGGCTAAAATTCATTACATTGGCTTGGTGACTAGGAGAAGTAATTTCATGCATGCAAGGTCTTATGATCATGGTAGGTCAGCTCATCGCAAGACCTCCTATCTGTCCCTAAATATTTTCTAAACTTTTATTTTTATTAACCTAAAAGTTTACTTAATAAGTGGGGAGAGAGATATACTCCTTAAGAGTACGACATGGCGTGAAAATTGTTTAATGCCTAATCATTACTAGGTAGTTCCTCTACCCTAGAAAATTCTTAAAAATATCCTAGATAATGATTGAAATATTCTTCGAGTCAATAATGCTAGTTTTCTCCTCAATAGCTCATTATGATCTTTACAAGAGTGGTCCACCATAGGGTGTTTTCCAATAGTACCTTCTAAGGGAAACTAAAAATATATATCCTAGACAAGAACTTATTAGAGTGATTAATCATGGTTACTTTTTCAAAATCATGAGGTATTAGAGTGAATTGTACTTGACAAGATGCGTCACAGATGTGTGTGTTAGCAACCAATTTGGATCAAAAGCAGTTCAGGTAGAAAACTTCGAAAATCAAAATCCTAATAACATTATAACAACTTTATTCATTTATTCTCCTCATCTATTTTACCCTAAGAGGTGAAAGACTCCATTTTAAGTATAGGAGTACTTCTAATAAAGCCATGTGTGTAAGAAAATGCTGATTATACTCACACTTAGTTTCAATGAATAGACTTCAGGACATACCAAAGGATGAGAAACCAGTTGCTTCAATTGATATGGTACGAAGGGTTTCCGAATGATGATAAAATAAAATGGCTTGATGACTGCTTGAAACTAGGATTCAATGGAATCCACATATTTAGGATTCTCCAACTAAAGCAAATATTCCATAGTTCCATAGTCACTCACCAAGAGGCACAAGGAATCTAGTGGAAGACAAAAGATAAATCCCTCAAGTTTTAGCTCCGATATTTGATTTCCAAATTGACAAGAGTTGTTGAGAGAGATTATAGGGTTTTGAGTTTCAACAATAGTTGCAGAACAAGTTCTAATGAAAGATTGCTCCTCTAGTGGTATTTGAATTAGCTCTTCCCGGTGTTAATTCTTTGTAGCGAAAGGAGATTTTTCCAAACTCACCCCTTACCCCAACCCTGAATATATATAATTTTGTTTAGTGGGAGAATCAATGAGAAGAACAAGTGTTTTAAATTGTTGTGCAAACTCCTTGTTTGGATTAGGGTCTAAGCTATGGTTGGGACTAGGGTTTGAAATAGGCTTTGGGTTAAGGCTTGGACAAGGCTTTAGGTTTGGATTAGAGTTAGGTCTAAGTTTTAATTTAAGGTTAGGATTTGAATGAGGGCTAGGTTTAGGGTTTGTATTAGGGGTAGGGTATGGATTAAGATAAGGACTAGGGTATGGATTAGGGTTAGGGTTAAAGAAATGTTTCATAGGCAATTGAGACCAGGAGGGATGATAACTTGATGGCATATGTGATTGTTGTTGATTTTACATGAAATAATGCCCTGGGGAAAACCCTTCTTGAAGCCATGGGGATATATGAATAGAAGAAGAGGTCCATGGAGAGGGCCATTGTCGCCATGAAGTAGGATATTTAATTGGAGGAGGATTAAAAGTTTCCCATGAAGCTGTAGGATTATAAATCTATTGAGGAACTTGCTCAGGAGAATAAACATTATTACAAGTATTGAATGGTGATGGGTTCTGAGCTATACCTTGTGGTTGATTCAATTCCTTACATGATTCCCTGAGTACCTTTTGTAAGAATGGTAGTGATGGGAAAGTATCGGTTGCATGACCATCCTCACAAAATTTTCAAACTTTTAGATCACTAAGTGGAAAGTTTACAAGGAAATGATTATTTATATAGTTGGCATAAAAGATAATAATTGGTTCTTCATCCTTCTCTTCTTCCAGCAAATCATCCAATTTCGATATCAAATATTTAATAATATTAAATTTATGTTCAAGCAATGTGTTAAATTCTACACTTGTTAATTCCTCATTGGATGAGTCATATGTCACTGTAGAAGCATAAGAACTCCTCATTAAATGATTCCTCAAAATACCATTTTCTTATTCTGAGCAGGCCAACTGGTATATTATGTCAGCACACAGATTAGTAAACAAGGGTTCTTACAACACCCCAAAATGATATATCGTTAAATATTGGATTCTAAAGGTAAAGAAATTTAAAATCTATTAGCCGAAATAAAGCGCACCATACTTGCATAAAAAAAAAATTACATAAAAGGAAGGGAAGGACATATTGGGGAAAATGTTGAATCAAATAATATTTAATCTACTAAAAGCAAAACAATTCAGAAATTAAATGTCTCAAAAAATATTTCGGACTATTCTAAGGCCTACTTCTACTTCTTTGCATAAATAAAAGGAGTTCAAATATATGCAACAACGATGAGACTTTCGAGCAACCCCACAAAAGTGGATGTGTGGCTCTTCATTCATGTCTTACCGTACACTCTCCGCACTTCGACATCTTGCAATACCCTTGAAACTCTATAAGAGAATTTTACCTGAGCCAAAATACAACTCCCTGACAATGGCACCAAAATGTTGGTGATTTTAATTGTTGAATTAAACCTTTGAATATTAATTTTCTATATGGGAGTCATAAGGAAGAGTTGTACTGCATTTTTGGCTTAGCTTAAAGATCAGAGTATATAAATTTCCTTAATAATGATTGTTAATTATAGGATGATAAAAACACTCTTCTATCAATTAAGTAAACTATCCCTCATACCACTCTTATAAGCAATCCGAAATAAATCTACTTAACTCAATCCTTATGTGCTACTTCACTCAAACAACTTAACATTCAAAAGGAATAATTGATACTCTTCTGATTCAGAACTAATTTAAGTCAATGCAGACAAATTCAACCTATTTTAATAATTATTCTAATTATAACCTTCTATGGAATGAATAAAATAACTAGCTATTTATTTAAATGATGATTACATTATAATTCAAATAAATATCGCACAAGAAATCAAAATAACTATGTTGCAAATGTCACACAATTCTTTAAAGAATTAATATATGACCTATGCTACAATTAATACTTTGTTTCCAATTAATTTTGGGTGTGCCAAACAGAGCACAATATATAGGAGCCTCGTGTCACTGGTGTATAAACGATGGAAGCACCTTCAGTTCAACTCAAATATTTGTTTTCAAAAATGTATTTCGAATTGAAATTCACGAATGTAAAGTGTCATCACGAAGGATATGTCTATAACAATGCTCCACAACTTGCACAAACTTTAGCAATGATACATTTGTTATCATATTTAGGAAAGTAGAGAAACAACTTAAGTACGAAATGAAGCACTGGAAATGGAAATCAAACTTATTCTATTTGTTCAGGAATAAAAAATAGATTTTAGTGACTCAAATTAAATCACAATGAAGATGCCTAAAATCAATCCCTATTCTATAGTATTTGAAATGGAAGTAAATCTGAGATTTTGGATATGAAAATTTAAATTGAAATGACATGTAGACTGTAAATGGAAACACAAATTCAATTAACGAAAAATGCAAGCATTAAATCCAACTACCACAATGCAAGAAACAAACGATATTTTTTGATATCAAAGACACAACTTTGGATATGATCACGATAAAATAAATCAATACACACACATGATATATATATATATATATATATATATATATATATATATATATAAACTCACTCATCCAACCATACTTCGAATTTCAAATTAACCACTGAATATGAATTCATTCAAAATCTTGTTATGCCTTATGATATACTCTCAGAGTGTGTTTCACAATGGATCATTGAACACTTTGGGTTTTTCAAATAAAACATAGCATGGATTTGCACACGATCTATGTGATCAATATCAACATATAAATTCAGATCTAGTTTTTCAATTGATGAGTGTAGTTATTATAATGATAGGAACACTCGGAAATAAATTATATACCTCATGAAATGACATGGAAGAAACTCAATGAATTCATGCATTAGATAAATTAATATATTGGTTCTATGAATTTATTGCACAAATATATATTTTAACTAATAATGAAGCCTGATCCCAGATGGGGGTGGGCCCTACCACACATGGGAAAGCTTAAAACTAATTACAGTAAAGGAAGAATTAGAACACTTAAACAAAAGAATGCTAGTAAGCCATAACTCATATCGATCTGAATGAAAGCATACCCACAATCTATTACGTGAACATAGTCTTCGAAATATAGAGTAAATTGCTTGTAATTACATTCCACGACAGATAATCTCTAATGCCCCCCTCCCAAATCAATGTACAACGATCGTGTTTATAGCAGTAATGCTTCCCAAATTAGTAATGATGCCCAAATTAAGATGGATTGACTGTGTACAGAATTTAGGATTATCGTTACTACTAATTAGTTAAAATCAAAACAAAATATTTGTTTTCCTATTTGAATTGGTGTGCTCCTGACTTCTGGAAGAATTTTGACATTGCATTTCTGGAAAGCTCATTTCACAAGATTATGTGTTTGTATTCATTTTCCAATTCACAAAGATATACAATCACAAAAAATCTTTGTCGAAATATGCAAAACCCTTCAATGTAAAACCTCTTAGTGTTGTAATTGGGACTATCATTCATTGCCATAAGGTTCCCAATATGTCCATTTGAAAGTGGTTCAAATTGACCATTGAAAAAAATATATGAAAAAGTGTTGGAATTTGAACAACAACAGTACTAACAACACTCTTGTATGATAGAGCACCTTCAGCATTAGCTAGAACAACACAAACCTGATGAACCGTGGTGGAATTTCAACCTGGTTTCACATGGTGTTGTTGAGGGATTGCTTACACCTATAATACCACTTGCTCATGACATAATGGTAACACCATCAAATCCAAATTATTTTTCCTCCTGTGAAACCCCAACTCACTTTCAAATAGGTCTAATGTGCTGGTTGTATTTCATGGATTTAACCAGCAAAATTGTTCGTGAAAAAGCCACTACTGTGTGCAGCCCAAAAAAATATTACTGTCATGGTACATAAGTAGGTGCGAGTTGCAAATATTTCCCTTAACTTCCAGTTGTTAGGCATGGTTCTTAGATATTTTCACCATAAGGGGAGAGCGATCAACGAGAAGCCAAGCATGAAAGACGACTGCCTTTTCTTCTTATAAATCAATTATAAGAGGAGAGATCGTGGGGTCTCCCAAGCAAACTTTTCCCAAAATAAGAGCCCATAATATAAATTTTTCTCTATTTTAGGAATGTAAAGAACAACATCACGATCTATGCCTTGTAATAAGATGTCCTCTATGATTAGAGGCTTTTCCCATCTGACTGACATCAAATTTATTGATGCTTTACTTGGGATTAATTTTTTAATCAATAACTTTGATGCATGAAGCCCACTAGACCATGATAGAAAAGAATGTGCTCCAATAATTAACAAATACATAAGAAAACAAAATGTTGCAGTAGCTCTTAGCAGGTGGTATAGCAAGCTTTTCATCCATTCTATGAGTATTTTATTCTGGTTGCTAACCTTTGTTGTAATACACCTGGAAAGTTGACTAAAGTTGTTGGTGTTGACTGAATTTTGACAGAAATAACTCCTAAATTCCCCTTGGACTAGTAATTTGAACTGTTGAAAAAAAAATCTCGTAATTTTGTTCAATATAGAATGGCTAAGGAATCAATTTCATTTCAAGAAGGCTAGTTAATTATCTTTTATTGTTTTTGTTGATGATAGAAATCTCATCTTGAAACGAGGCAAAGGGTTCAGAACATGGCTCTCAATATTTTTCATAGAGTATAAGTTGATGCTTCTTGCATGGGCTGAATCCGTACATGAACATGTTTCTACCCCCATGCATGAATCTATACTTAAATGCAAATTTTCACTAGGATTATTCACCTACCATAGAGAAGGCATTTGTTAATGAAAGTATTACACAAAACACCCATCAAATTAGATAATAAGAAGAATTTATAAATTAATAGCTATTGTCTCTAAATTCCTCTAATCATCAACTTAAAAGGACAAAAACACCAGGTATATGCATATAATTATGTGATAAATATCGTGAAAATTTGGGAAAAAATGTAGCTCAACACTATCCCCATGGGAATGGTTTAGTTGAATCATCAAACAAAGGTTTGGTAAGGATAATCACCAAACTGTTTGAGAAAAACAAGAAAGTCTGTTATTCAAAACTGAAGTTTTCTTTATGGGAAGACACAGTGACAATCAAAAAGTCTATTAATACATCACCTTTTCAAATGGTTTATGGAACTAATGTTGTTTTTCTAGTCCAATTGGCACTCCTGTAGCTAAGATCACCAAGATCATGAAGCTAAGCCAAATGATATGACTAGGGTAGTTTATCAAATCATAGAGGTGTAACAAAAGTGAGAACAACAATATGACTTCGTGAGAAAATATCCATAATATGTAAGGGAAATTTTTGAAAAAGAAACTAAAAAATAATATTTTCAGATTGGAGATCTAGTGTTGAAGTGGGATGCACTACATCCAGATCCAGGTAAGCATTCCAAGTTTGATGCTTTATGGCTTGGTCCTTTCAAATTCTCAAATATTCTGTAGAACAACACTTTTGAGTTGCAACATCTTGATGGAGTAGAACTTTTAGGAGGCTCATTCAATGGGATATTTCTAAAAAATATCTTTTACTAAGGCTATTGGTAGCCTATGTTCATAGTAAATACTGATATGTTTCATAATAAGACTCCATAGCCAATGACAAGGCATCAAAACTACAAAAGACTCTTAAAACCTCATAGGAGAGCTCTATCTCCTGTGGAGCCAATGTTAGCATAGTTATTTTCCAAGTCATGAGTCCATTCCATAGTTTTATTTTTAGGATTAAACTTCAAAAAATTAAAAATTAAAAAAAAAAAAAAATTGGTTGCTACCAGAATTCTAGAAGCACCAAATATTAGCCTTTCAGATAGGCTGTTATTTTCTTATTTCTACCTTTTTTATTTTCTGATGAAATTGGAATTTCCGGAAGCATACTCTATTTTTAAAATAAAATGAAAAAGCGCATATGCTTTAGTTATACCATGTGTCATAGTGTTAACACGCATCAAATACTTTTTAATATTTTAATATCTCGTGATAGGTGTAGTATTATAGTTAGTTAGCTAAGGTAAAGTCATTATATACGTTGAGCCACATGTGTCATCTGAAGTTATTAACTGAACCGTTACTCATCATGATTTAATATGCCATGTTAGTCATCCATGTATTTAGGTAAGTGTTTTTCTGAATCTAAGAGATCATGGTGATTACACCACACACCATAACCGTTTGGTTGGATGCACAGTAGTGCTGCCGAAAATTATGGCCAATCAACAACAAAGACTGTAGAGGTGACTGCAACTCATAACACACTTTCCATAAGCTATTGGGAGATCTCATATGGAAAACACAACCAACTAAAGGTGGTGATGGCGTGTCACATGGTGCACATCATGGTAAATAATATTTTCAATGATGGATTATAATTTGCATGGGGTGATGGACCAAGTGTTCATTTTAAAACCACCTAAAAATCAAGAGAAGTTCATTCAAATATTTATTTGTTGAGATTCGAATTTGCTGAGAGTTATAGTTCAAGAAAGAGTCTGGATTTCATACAATATCTCAAAGGTGAATACATGCCACACCTGTAAGGTAAATTTGCCTTACTATGCTACCTATCAGTTGTAGAAGACATACATATTTATTTTTTAGAAGATTACTAAAATAGGTCATAAGATAAATCAAATAAAGCCACAGGGTGCAGCTTTGGTTGATGCCAATTCAAGGGTGAGAAGTTTTTTTATGCACTCAGGGTGGTATCATATTTGTACCAGGTTCGAGAGCTGTCACTCAGGAGTAGCCATAAATTTTTTAACTTGTTTAATGGACAAGAGGCTATAGTTTATGGCCATACTTTGTAGGTTTCTGAAGACTCTATTGTTGAAGCCTTTAACCTTCCTAAAGAAGGATAAAGGTGGTTCAAAGGAAATGTTATTACAGGAGGTGATCTCAACAACTTCCTCAAACATGCTCATAGAGATCTATTTTTGGAAAAAGGGAATTCAAAGCAACTACCTTAAGAATCACTGAGCAGAAGCTATCAAGCTTATCAATATATACCTCACATGTCAAAGGAGGTATAAAATGGTGTTCCTCTATCACATGAGGTTTATTTTTCATATTGTAGGGATGAAGACATTGAATCTACCATTTTTCTTGTTCAAAAGCCTGACCTAGATGTGAGCAAGGGTTCAGATCCATACTGATGTTTCTGAGTATAGCTTGTACCATCAAGATTTGATCAAAGTTCTAGTTGAAGAAGAGTTGAGAAAGAGAAACCACACTTGGGACCATTTTTTATTTTATAGGTCAGGCCAACCTTCACTTACACCTTGAGCTCCACAACCAAATACTGAGCCTACAAAGAGAAGAACAAAGAGAAAAGCTCAAAAATAAAGCATTCGTAAGAATTCCAAGCATAATAAAGAGAAATTTTTTGTATGCAAAGTTAAAAGAAAGGGGGGAAAAGGAGAGAGCACCTAATCAAGAAAACCCAAGTCCATGAAAATAGTACCCCATGTTCCTCCATTTCCTAATGTTTACACTAGATCCAGAAGAGGAAGGTCTGCAACAGCAGATAAATTAAAAACGTAGGTGCTACCATAAATTTTGGAAGCACATATTCAACAGAAGTTGTAGAAAGAATATCAACCTACACCATTAGATGAATAAATTCTTAAGGATGTTGGATATGAAATAAGGAGAAAGAAGAAGAAAGAAGCTAAACCTATTGCTAACACCAGAAAGAGACATACAAGAGACAACAATAAGTTTAGGCTTAAGCCTAATGATTTACAAAAGACAAGCCTAATGATAGAAGTCATTGATCTTAACGTAAAAATGAAGGTTCAAAGACATAGAAAACAGAGAAATCCCTGAAGAAAAGAAAGAACCCAACCCCTTCAGAACAACACTCAGAGCCCTCAAAAAGAAGAAAAGCACAAAAGGGTTCTAAGGAGGACAAAGACCATGTCAAGGAGGCAACTAGAAGAGAAACTAGATCCATAACATCAACTGCTGACAACAAAAGTAATTTAGATAAATTGGCTGAAGCTGTAACACACATAGAGGAAAGGTAAAAAGGTTTTTGGTACTAATTCATTTTTACTTATCAATTAAAATTTTGAACAACAACCTAGGTATGATAGTGTACAAGTCAGCATAGAATTTTCAGCATTTTCTGTGTATTTTGACAAAGAAATAGGGCGTTAGAAATTTCCGGTAGCATTCCATATTTTGAGCAGTTGCAGGTTTTTACTGGAATTTCCAGCAACACCTGTTTTAACTAAATTTCGACACTTTTTAGCAATTTTTTCCAAACCATTTAAGGATGGAAGTTACATGGTTATTAAAGACCCAAGACAGAAGGAGATAATTCAATAGGAAAAGTGGCAGCATGACAACACATTAAACATTCAAGCCCATAGTTCTTCTTTTATTATTTATCCATTTATCGTTTCTGTTAGATTTATATGAGATAAGGCTATAATTCCTTTTCACACCTTTTTTATGTTAGAATTAATGTTTCCTTATTTTTAGAAGAGATGGAGTTGGTTCCTCTCTTACTATATATAGCAATTGTAAATACTATTTCCAGGTTGGATGTTAGTCTACATAAAGACTGAATATAATAAAAAACCCTTTTTCTTCATTCTGGGGGATACCGTGACTCAAGGAACATTTAATTTATGGTGTGTATATTTTCTTTGTTAATTTCCTCTAAAATATGAATTACAAGAACTAGTAAAGTGTGAGTGATAAGTTGTTAAAGGATCTAGCATTAAAGTATCTTATTTTAGTTTTTTTCAAGTTATATGTGTATAATAGAACATGTTTGTGAAGATTTCATAAAGGATTTTTGAAATACTTAATACATGCAATCTATTTTCTGAATGTTGTTTTACTTTTCATAAATAGAGTTTTTGTAAAGAACCATCATCATAGCTGTGTGATTGATTTAGCATAAGAATATTTCTTGAAATAGGTACCAGTTATTCATCTTCTTCCTCTTGTATACTCTACTCCTTATACTACCTTTTACCCACACAATTTATACTTGCCACAACTTTCCAAATGCACGAAAGTCGTATAGAACATTAAATCATTTCAAAATATTTGAGAAAGCCATACCACCATTCAAACAACCCCTTTAAAATTTGAAATTTACTATGATGTGTAAGGCTTACTGCTTAAGAAATCAAGGAGTGACTTCTTACGCAAACAAGAATATATGAAATATGTTCATCTATTGATATGTGATTGAGTCTAACTGCACCTCTCTACAACATGCCTCAAATGAAGTGATATTTAATCTTTATGTGCTTGGAATTGTCATGAAATATATGATTCTTTTCCAGAGAGATATTACACTTATTGTCGAAATATATCACTTTAGTGTCTAGGACTTGCTCAAATAGCTATCCAAACAAATTCCTAAACCAAAATGCTTCATATCTAGCCATGCTAATGACAATATACTTAGATTGGACGATGCTCAATGCTACAAAATTTTGTTTCCTACTCATCCAAGATATCATGTTAGATTCAATACTAAAAAAAAATCCAAATTTACTCTTCATGTCGATAACATTTTCTGCTGAGTCAACATCGGTGTATCCATGAAGTCAAATATCTTCGGTAGGATATATCAACTCAAGTGTGATTTTCTTATGCAAATATCTCAATATACGTTTGGAAGTGATTCAATGTACATGGAATGACTTGGTCATAAATTGAATTAATGTGTTCACTACATAGAATATGTTTGTATGGTTTTTCACAAGGAACATCAGAGCCACAATCAATTTTCTATACTCAAATGAATTTTCCAAATGAGGTCCCGTGGCTTCTCCACATAACTTCTTGAAGTTCGTTTCCATTGGTGTAGCCATGGATTTTCATTTTTTCAATCGAAATATTTTCAATATCTTAACAACATATTTTCCTTTTGAAATGAAAATCTCACTAGCTCTTTGCCACACCTCAAGGCCTTGAAAGTAGTGCATGAGTCCAAGGTCCTTCATCTTGAGTTCAAAGGCTAGTTCCTTCTTACACTCAATCATCAAAGGCTCACTACCTGTCAAGAATATATCGTTAGCATAAAAAACCAAAATCAATGACAAAAACATTTTCAAATGCCATAAAACCCTAAAAAAACTATTTCTTTTGGCCAAAGACAAATTAGACCCAATCCAAGGATAAGGGGTCTCTGAAATTCCTTGTTTATGTGGGAAGTCCTACACTAGCCAAATTGGTCGTATTTGCAAAGCCATACAAAAGAGAACATCTAACCAAATCCATCATCACATAGCACTCTTTTATGTCCATACATATGATTAGGTTTGATCATTCGAAAATCCTAGCCACGATTCTAGTTTATTAACTCTCGAGTTATCTGAGAATCCATGGAAATCCATAAGAATCCTAATAATTTTAGTAGAGAGGATGAATATAGGCTTAGCCAATCATGGAAGCTCATCATCCACCATATTTCCCATTCATAATTTTATATTTGACCTCTAGTTTACAATATGATTGATCAGGCCCCACCCCCCCCCCACCCCCCCTTATGATTGTTCAATCAATTATCAATCATTATATTTAATTATCATATATATATATATATATATATATATATATATATATATATATATATATATATATATATATATATATATATATATATATATATATATATATAGATATAGATATATAATTCTCTCTCCTTTTGAAAATTTCAATTTATTATCCCTTTTTCAAAATGGGAATTCATTCTAACTTACAATTAATTTAATTTTTTCTTCTGTGTGTATGAATTTTTCAGATTTATTCTATGTCTAATTTTTAATTTAAATTTTAAATCAATAATTTATTTTCCTTCCTTATTTATTAATTGTTGAATCCAAATAATTATTTTTCAAATTTCACCGCTGCTTAACCTTTAATTAATTATTTTATATTTTCATTCTTCACATATTGTTATATTTCTCACATTAAATTAATGGGATTTGGTAAATAGTTTAACTATCTAACCTCATATTTGACTACTAAATCCTAATAATCATGATTGCTTTAAAAAATTAATTAATTATTGATTGTTCACCCATTTTCATTCCAATTTTGATTATTTAAAATTTCATTTTCTCATTCCACATATTGAATTAAATTATTGTTATGAGACTTAGTCCAAAATCCAATTAATATCTTTTTTTTAATATATTCTACGCTTACCATGCCCAAATGGATAATTAGTTTCTTACTTATATATAATTGGCCTTCAAACATTCATTCACTCATGAAGCTCTCTGGTTCCCTAAATATGGATGGTGTATCCATCCAAAATGTTGGAAGAATTTCCAATTGATTACACAGTTCTCTTCCAAAGTTTCTTACAATTCCTTGGACTACCTTGAAGTATATGTTGGGATCAACATTGCTTCTTGTGAATCCCAGATTCCTGAAATAACTGTCAATGCATGCATACCATGCTCAGGGAGCTTTCTTCAAACCATATGTTAGTGCCTGTTAGTCCTGTTAGTCACCCATGATAAAATTATGCTCTTTCATATGGTTGATATGGTCCTATGGAATTTTTTTATAGCTTCAATAGGTTTTCAAAAAAAAAAATTATCATTGGTTACTCTACCTATTTGATTACTACTCCTTTCAATCCCATGGTAAATAAAGAACATCATGGTCATGTCAATACTTTTTTCATGAGTTCCTTGGTCATCTTCATCCTCATTCAGCTCATCCTTCCATGTAGTGTCATCATTAGCTCATAGGCTCAAAATCATGAAAATATGTCATTTCACCATCAAGGTCACCATCAAGAGGAGTAGTAATAAGGAAATGTAGCTATAATGATCTCAAGAAATTTATTTTTATCCTTATCATGATGAAATATATGTAAAAAGGTTTCAAAGTTGCAGTACACAAGCAATTAAATCAAATCGTGAAAACAAAAGGTGGGGCCACATCACCAGCAAGGAGAAAAATCTGTCATATATAGTGGTTTCTACATCAAAATAAGGTTATAGCACACTATTTATAAGTAATTGTATCATCATACACCTCTCTATTAGTTCATTTCATTCTTGAAGGCTTTGAAATCCCCTCTCATATGGTTTGTTGTGTTTTTGTTCAAGTAAGTCTACTTGGTCCATTTTGCTGAGAAAAAACTTCAAGTTTATGTTGAATCACCTCCCCCACCTTCCTTATATCTTCCTAAACACTTCCACTCATCCCTTACTCTCATTTTCATCACTTCCCTACAAACCCTAGCCTACACTACATTTTCCTAGGCTAGGGTTGTGTTTTTCACTTTTCTACCCATTCCCCTTATTCATTTCCAAAAATTTCACCTACCTACACTCCTGAACATATATCCATGGTCCCATATTTTTTCCCAAGAATTTAAACTTCCTTAAACCCCTTCATCCCCCTCCATTCCTTAAACTTCCTAAAAACCCCTGTTTTTCCTACACTAAAATGCTAATTTCCCCTCCTAGTGAGCTATGGTTTACTATGGATTCATAGACCACTAGAAAAGGAGGCATACGGGAGGTCACATTATCAGGTATGAACCCACCAAAGTCCAAGAATTTGTAGACTCACCTTTTTGAGATGTGGGTTGCCTACGGTTTACAATGCACACATGGAAAGTTCTACTTAAAAATTTCTTTTCGAAGTAAGGAAGTTGAATTTGACAAAATTGAAAGATTTTTTTGTCAAAAATAGAACAAGGGAAATAAACCTCCTTCATTTTATGCACATGTGTTAGTATTTGAGATAAAATCCCAAATGATAGTTTCTACATCAAGTTTTCTACACTTTTGAACAACTTGAGTTCAAGTCAATTTTTCAGGAGTTTGGAGAAGGTGTTTGCAATGCTTGATGTTGTGTAGCATACATCCTCAGATTTCCAACAGTACCTTCAGATATGGATTTTCATCTCAAAAAGTTACTCAAAATTTCCCTGAAAGTTGATACTGTGTTTTTCCCTGATGGCATTGCGCTTTTCTTTGAATGTGCTGCACTTTCCCCTAAAGGTCAAATTTTCGAGTTTTTCAGTCAAAATTGGTTTCCCATGATGTAATTTATCTTTTTTTTTGAGTTTAAGTGATGTATATCAATGTAATTAAGCTTTTTAATGTGAATTTGATGTAATTATGAAGGTCATTAATGATGGATAGCTCAGTCAAAGGCTAAAAGGAGAGTTTGTTTTAACGTCCTTAGTTATATGGTTTGGTTAGATAAATTTTTGTGAGCTATTCCTATCAAGAGGGATTTGAACCCTGAGAAAGGGAAATATGATTTTGTTCTATATGTTTCTATTTTTTAGTCAAATTCAAGGTTTCACATCAGAGAGTAGAAGGTTTGGAGTCTTATGTACAATTGAAATTTTCAGAAATACAAGTTTAGTTGCAGCTTCTATATAGGGATTCAAGTGGTATGATTTTATGGAATATTGTTTCTACTGCAATTTACTTTTATTAATGACTGATTGATATTCTTTCAATATCTATGTTTTTCAGTGAATTTCCTATAAGATGTTAAACAAAAATATTTGCGCTCATGCTTTGTTTTGGTAGGAAATTCATGTTTGTGTTCGTAATATACTGATAAATTAACTCATATTGAAGATGCGCATTTTGATCCCCTCCATTTCCACCCTACACTACAACCGAAAAACCCT
The DNA here is from genome assembly GCA_034641835.2 of Pinus albicaulis. Taxonomy (NCBI): domain Eukaryota; kingdom Viridiplantae; phylum Streptophyta; class Pinopsida; order Pinales; family Pinaceae; genus Pinus; species Pinus albicaulis. The sequence continues at coordinate 396,153,901 of CM076570.1, forward strand.
GAGGTGCCATAGAAACATATCTACCATGACCCTCGTATCCATGGAACTGTAATCCTTCGAATTTGACCTAGTTTCTTTGCCCCTCCTCGTGATCCAACAGAAAACCATAAATTTTTAGAAACCCTAGAGCTGAACTACCTAGCCTAAAATCCATTCTTCCTCCAGCCAAAATTTGGTTGTGATCATAGAGAGAGCGCTCCCTAGTTTGGTAGGGCTAGCTGCCAGAATAAAATATTGGTTTGAGGTTACCTCCGTTGATTTCCTTTGTTAGCTTTGAGAAATTATGGAGGATAACACCATACAATGCATTCTTTAACCTGCGAACATATGTTCTTTGATAATATCAAATCCCTATGTCTGTTGAACATACACTTTTTCCTGTAATATTATATTGATGAATGCAAACTTTATTTCTATGATGAAGTGTCCATCCCTAACTTGTGGCAAGGGGTACTATCGAAGGGATTGTTGTGTATGGAGCCACAGGTCAAAATATATCATCATAGTATTCTCCCTCTTTCTGTGAGAATCCTCGAGCCACAAACCTTGCCTTATATTTCTCTATACTACCATAAAATCCATGCTTAATCTTGAATAGCCACTTTGAAGCTATGACATATTTTCCCTTCGGTCTTGGCACAAAATCCCATACATCATTTTTCACGATTGATTAATATTCATTGGCCATAACATCCTTCAAAACTTGATATTTTACTTCTTCCTTGAAAGTTTATGTTTAGCTTGAGCCCAAGTGCTCATGGATGAAGCATTTCCCTGATACCTCCATGATTTTTTCCTTTCTCCGAATGACCTTTGAACATAAACATGTCCTCTAGCATCTTATAGAAGGTGACAAAGCCAAAGTGGTCTCTTCCTAGTAGGAGGATCAATTCAATGAGGATATAATGGACCCATCAGCTCCATGGGATCATCAATAGTATTAATCTCAGACTCAGACATGAAAGAACCATTTATAATATCCCTGTCATCATTCTCCATCTTGGGAGGAGGAGGAAGAGGAAGGTTTTTTGCTTTTACAAGAGCAGCATCTTTACCGAATGGTACATTTGTGCTAATTTCAACCTTCATTTAACCAAGAATATACATTTTATATGATTTAGAAGTTTGAAAATAACCAACAAACCTAAATTTTCTTCCTGTATCTTGTAACTTTTTTCTTTTATCCTTCGGCACATGGAAATTTATGGGGCATCCAAATATACAAATATGGTTAATATTCCGCTTTATACTTGTGAATACTTCTTTAGAAGCCTTGTTTCCAATGCTACACGAGGTACCTTGTTTTGAACATATACTTCATCATGTGTAGCTTCTCGCCAAAGGAACTTTGGCACCTTTTGATCATGGAGCATGGCATGGGACGCTTCTAATATAGTTCGGTTCTTCCTTTCCACTAATTCATTATGTTTCATATTATATGGAACAATTGTTTCTTTCTTGATCCCTTCTCTCTTCAAAAATTCTATGAACTTTTTTGGCATATATTCCCCTCCATTGTCAGACCTAAATACTTTGATTCTCTTCCTTTTTTTATTTTCGATCAAATTTCTGAATTCATTGAACATTTAAAAGGCTTAATTATTGTGCTTCAAGTAATATATCCATGTTTTTCTTGAGAGTTCATCAATGAAGGTGATGTAGTAGATATTACCACCAATAGAATGCATAGGCATTGGAAAACATATATCAGAATGAATGAGATGGAAGTTGTCATTTGAATTGTTGTTACTAGAGGGGAATGATCCCCATGTTTTATTTCCACTTGCACATCCTCGACATACTCCATCATGATGGGATTGAACATTGAGAATACCTGAGATAGGTTTTTTCAATTTTAGAAGAGAATCATAATGTATATGAGCCAATTTGGGGTTCCAAAACAAAATGAGGTGATTGGTATCATGAACCAATGTTATAAGAGGCCTTCTAGTGACTCTATATAGTCCTTAAACTCTTGACCGCAATGTCAATCAATCTCTCACACGTAAAGCGATAGACCAAGTTAGAAATTTTCCATTCATGAAGGAAAACCTCATCCCTTTATCTTCCAATGTGGATATAGATACCAAATTCTTCAATAAGACTGACACATACATAACATCATGCAACAAATTTGATTCGCCAAAATTCAAATTAAATTTGATGGACCTGAAAAATTTCACAGGATTAGTGGACTTGTCTATAAGAATAATATTCACCTTATTTTCCCTCTCTACTATATTAGAGAGGACTTACTTATAGCCATATAAGTGATGAGTGGACCCACTATCAACCAACCAACTATCCCATGAATTCGGAGGAGAAGAACGAGTAAGGGAAAAAGTAAGAATGTATTGAAATTTATTTAGAACATTACATTCATACTTTGTAACTATTGACTTCTTTTGAGCATGATGATATTCTTGATAGTCACTTTAGGTACCTCTTCTTCTTCTTTCAGATGTTCTATCATGGTTATTTCTTTGATTGTAATTTCTTATTTTATTATTGTTTCTTCTTGTGTTGTAACATAACCTTTTTCTCTTCTTGGGACAATTTCGAGCATAATGAACTTTCTTGTGACAATTATAGAATTCAATATGAGATAAATATCTCTCATTCCTTCATTTTGCATTTTTATAATGAGGCTTCCTTGGTGGACCCCAGTTTCCCTTCTTCTTCATTTTTCCATGAGATATATATGTAGTGGGATCTCCCTCTTCGTGTTTTTGAATTCTTGCTCTTACTATCATCCTTGATTCTTCTTGAGTAAGATTTCCAACAATATCATCAAATTATGGGAGGAAATTTCTGTTACTTTGTAGTAATGAAGGTTTCCCAAATAGGAGGGAGACATATAAGAGTCATAACCACTAGTTACCTGTCAGGAACATTTTCCCCAACTCTTTGAAATTGATGTTTAAGGCGATATATCCTCATGATATACGAATGTACTTCTTTTCCTTTGTTCATCTTGGTTTCTTTGAGTTGATATTTTAAGGTGATGATCTCATTAAAAAAATTTATTTCATACATGTTGGCTACGTTATCATACATGTCTTTAGAATTCCTTAAATTTCCAACATATGCAACTAAATGATATTGTAAACCATCTGCTATAATTTTCTTTGATTTGGACACACCATTATTGTACTTGTTTTTTAGGGAAGCAGAATAATTTTCTAGAGTCTCGGACATCCTTCCATGAATGTACTTTGACACATCATTATTTTTAGCTATGCTCTCCAATTTGACTTTCCATGAAGCAATGTTTTGATGCATCACCCAACTTTTCATGCTCATTGAAGGTAGATGAATACATCTTGAATTTGACTAGGAAATATCCTTCAAATTTCCAAAGAAGATGGCTTGAATTCTTGTCTCCTTTTGGACTTGTCCTTCACCTTAGCTCCGAAACCATGTTAATTTTTTATATTTTTCTATGTTGTTTCAAATACTTCAATGAAAATCAATTCTTCATTAATAAATGCATCAAATTATTAACAATGTTTCCAATCATAATAAATAACTACATATAGAAAAATAAATGCAGTGACAAATAAGCCAATAAAAAAAACATAAAGGACACAATATTGGTCAAAGACCAGGGAAAAACCCACAATGGGGAAAACTATTTGAAATATTCTTCTAGTTAGATCATCATAAAATGTTTGAGCATAGAGTATAATGAGATGAATACATAAAATTACAAGAAATATTTAACCATATAGAAAACAAAAGCATACTTTCAAAATTACAATACAATAGAGAGAAACCATCAGACAATCATAAAAATTTAGTGAACTGTGGTCAACTGTCAAACCCTAGCTCAAAACCTTGGTGGTACTCATCAAGATATTCTGCAAGCAAATTTACCTCCCAAGTTGCTCCCTAAATTATTGTATGCAAGCATCTCTCCCAAGAGAACTGTTAGTGTGCGACTAAGGATAAAATGATCTAGACCAGCCTCAAGCCCCCATTCACACCTTTTGAGGAGTTATATGTGCGACTTTTCCTTCCTAGTTTCATTGAGGAACATTGTGGTCACACAACTAGTGATGAAACCCTCCATATATTCCTCAAGGGCCTGGTTTCTCCCTTTAGGATACAGTGTGTTTGACTTTGACTTCCCAGTCACACTAAGCAACACTATGTGCATGAGACCGAGTATCAAGATTCCCAACAACATGCATGTGATTGAGAAACAGAAACCCTAGACACATGCGAGCCTTAGACCTATAGATTCAGACGCTTGTGTGAACTTCTTCCATCAAACCTGTGCAAACCAATGCAATAGAAGAGGGGAAGAGACTGAGTGATAAATGTTTCCAAATTAGCTTGATGTCTCTTCTATATATAGGGTTCCATGAGGTTCCACTTGGTGTTGAGTTCAACCTATCCAATTGTACATGTGAATAGGTCCCACCTAATCCAATATACATGAGTGGGTACATAAATTGAAAAACCAACTTCTACTTGTTTGAATGAGGTGATCTTTAAGTCAATTTTGGTCCTCTCAAAAAAGAAAATTTAATGCAATCATCATCTCTATCATTTGAGCTATCCAAGCTATACTTTTACCCTAGTGTCAAAAATTTACAGATCAAGAAGATACCAAATATGAGTATGATGAGAGGCTCATTGATCGAGGACACTGAGGAAAATCTTCATCCCCTATTTGAGCTCCTAGGGTACATAATTGAGATCGATGGCTCCTAAAATTGAGGGAGCTCTGGAAAATAGGGTATCACCCCTATCTGTTACCCATAGGGTTGGAGATACTTCTCCTCTATCTTCATAGGGTTGGAGATGTTACTCCCCTATATGGTCTACGGAGAGTATTCCCTAGTTGGAATCATACCCATAAGAAGGGCTTGTTGGGAATACTGCTCCCCATGTGGCCAACTAGATGAGAGTGTACTTTGCGTGTACTACCCAATTTGATTATGATGCGGGTGTTCTACCACATGCCTATTGAGGTTCATTGAAATGAAGATCAACATGAAATAGGATATGGTTGATATTTTCTCCCCTCTCAAGTTTTAGGGTGATATTGAGCTCCCTTATGTGAATCAAGGGTTCACACATGCGTTTATGTGTGTTTTCATATCCTATTTCTCAATATGGGGTCGTATTAGTAGCTCTCCCATGAGATTCCAGGTCAAGATGTGCTCCATGATGTGGTTCTAGGTTGAGATGTGGTCATTAATGATATTCTCTCCAATGATGATGGCTGACTCCCCACTGATGCGATTCTAGGTAGTGTCCTGCTAACATAGATTCTGGATCATAGTCAGATGAATAACGGGTGGTATCTTATGCTCCCCTCCAATGATAAATTCTTCTTCTTCTAGATTCGATAATATTCAACATATGAAGAAGGAAAATCAATAGATAAGATTGAATAATAAATGCATGGATCAATATGAAATTTGATAATTTGAGATGATGAGATAATTGAGATGGTCACTGCATGACGATGACATGACGAGATGATGCGATAATTAAAAGAAAAATATTGGGAGGTGAAATTATTCTTAGTTGAGAGGGAGTGTTAATTTTTGAAACTAGCATTGAATTCAACCATAGGAAGCTTATATGGTAATGATGATTATTACATTAATTTCCTCTTTTCGAGAGGACCAAAATCGATCTAGATATGACCTCATTTGGAGAAGCAGAAGTTGGTTTTTAAATTTATGGACCCTCTAAAGTACATTGGATCAGGTCAACCTCCCACAAATGTATAATTAGATAGGTAGGCCTTAAATTCAAGTGGACCCTCATGGAAGCCTATAAATACAAGAGACCTCTAACTCATTTGGACAAAATCATGATACGCTCTTCTATCTTGTTTTTTGGCTCACACATAAATAAGGCTCATTTGTGAAGGATCGGGTTTGCTCTGAGGTGAAATTGAAGGGTTTGAAGATTACATATCTAATTTAGGGTTTTTTGGAACAGTCATATACATATAATATCAAATATTTGACCCTAGTATCACTAAGAGAATATCCTCTATGTGAATGGATACTTATAGTTGCACAAAAATATATCCATGCATGCGACTAAGGATTCAGGGTTTTCATAGTCTAGATCTAACCCTAGTTTCTCGCTTACCAGGCTCTTGAACATAAACAGTGCATCCCATTCACACATCCTCCATGCCAAGGACATCTAGTTTTTGTGATTCTCAGTTGCAGACCACAATCACTTGCTTCAAGTGCTTCATAGAGAAACCAAGCAACCATAGTTTCTTGCACAACTCCTCCTCTGTGTGACTGGGATCTAAGAGATGAAATGTGACTCCTCCAAAGATTTTTCTTAGTGACCGTAGTGTTCAAAAATTTATGACATATACCACAGACAGTGACAGTTCATTACATTATTTAGAATCATAGTTTTGTGTATAACTATTGTTGAGTTCATTTAATGGATGTTGTAGTTGTTTTTTTTGATTAGTTGCATAGATGAAGTTATGGATAATTGTATTCTCTTTTGGTGAATCACTTGATGACGATCTAATAAGACGGAGAATTTGAAAGGGTTTTCCCAATATTGGGTTTTTCCCCGGTCTCCAACCAATGTTGGTGTATCTATGTGTGAATTATTTTTCTTTGATTTTTCCTTTATGTTCAACTACATTGATGGTGATGTTATTCTTCTTTCTACATAATGCACATGATGTTGAATAATGATGTAAACATTGATAATTCTATGATGATATGGGGTGAATGTAATTTTATAATTAAGAAATGAAATTATCAAATAAAAGAACAATATATCCATATTAAAAATTAACATTGCATTTTGGAACCATGAAAATAAAAATTCCACATATCATATGTACAAGGACTATACACTGCAGTAGTACTATTATTACTACTACTACTAATTGTACAAATAATATTTTCAACAATTAGACTAGGAAGGAGTTCCAACTATGTTTTTGGTGGGACTAGGGATGGCTGTGCAAGACAACACCCCAGTTCTATCTCTAAGAAGAAACTTCCAAATCTAAGCTATGTGAAATCCATTGGCTCCTTTTTTCCATCCAAGGGAGTGAGAATATGATTCACGTACCAATCTAAATTCACTTGAATATTATTTTTTTTCCCTTGTTCGGAATCCATGAATGGGTAGAAAAGTACCATTCTAGCTTGCTGGACCAATCTCTGCTAAACAATACCCCACATGCTTCTAGAATATCCATGATCACTATGTTGATACATTGCTAGAATCAAGCATTACAAGAAAAATGGATACAGACATCCCTGAGTTCACCAAATGCATGGACATGAGTCCTATTTAGACGAATAATCTATGTATCTATTTTATCCCATTTTTCATTGATTTTGTTCGTGACAAATAATGACATTACCTTGATCTATGCATCATAATCAACTAAGGAATTGTGTACATTGAAGTTGAATATTTATAATGTTAATATAAATGGAGGGCAGAGTGTATTTTCATCCATTTTTAAAGTGTTAAGTATTGGTTCAACTGAACCATGGGACATACCAAATCCCTTGTGTGAAGAAGCATCATTACTTGACTTGTAAGAGCATGTCCAATTGACTTGTTGATGCACCTATAATAAATTAAGGCCCATCTAACCTTTCTTATGCACATAAAGGCTATATTAAATCTCTCCTTCTATACTTCATAATGTTTTTTAAGCTTTAATATGTTATTAGGAAGGTTTAGAGATAATTGCATATTTGTGCCTAGTATTATTTATTTTTGAAGAATATTGTGAGAATATGGGACAATTTATGAACATTTTGAGAAGGAGATAATTTAGGAAGTTTCTCCCTACTACAGGAGGATCAAGTTTGGAGAATAAATGAACAGAACTCCAATGATTGAGAAAATATAGGAATTTGTTCCCTGTCATTTAATGCAAACTCCTAGTGTTGGGAACCAGATCCACTATTTGAGGGATTTTGTGTGAAATATTCCTCCTTTCAAGGAGAATTCTTCCATTTCAATTTTTATAAGAAAAAATTTGAATTGGCTTCTAGGGGCATGTATTTTTTAGTATTCTTCTCGAGAAAACTTGTTTTTTAGCAGGTCCATTTTCATTTCTTACAGGGATGTACTTGGATTGATTCACATAATGAATATTGGTGAAATTTTTAGCTTCTAAATCTTGGTCTCTTCCATAGGACTCTAATTATCCTTGGTCTTGGCCATCCCTGGAGCCTCAAATCCCTCATGCACAATTCATTTATGTTATTTTCACTTATTATTCACATGAACATGTTTCTCTATTTAGTATTGATGTTTTCCTTGTTGTAGTATTGAGTTAATTTATTGAAGTGAGTTATTTTCTAGGTTATTTATAGATTCAAAAGAATTATAAACTCTTAGAATAACTTTTTAAGGCCATATTCATCATTGATCTACTTAGATTTGGTTACTAGTTCACGAATATAGGAATTATGGAAATGCTATGTAGTGAAAGAGTAGTAGTTTTATGATATTTTTATAATGGATTAATGACCTTCATTTGAGTTGATTCCAATTGTATTAGGTCATAAAAAAATTAATTTTGATAAAAAAAACTACCCCATTTCATTTGTGCTTGAATATATTAGGCATTTGATAGGTTAACTAGCTCACTAGTTCTTGAATTTCAAGTTTTTATAGTAGTAATTTTATGTTATTTTTTACCATGTGTGAACAGGGGTATTTTGGAGTGATACCACTTGGAATGGAGACCTAATAAATCATAATTAATAAAGAAATTGTTGGACCATCCAATTTTCATTTGATTTAGTTATTGACTTTGGTATTTATCTCCAAGACAGAACTTCTTGTAGCAAACAAAACCTTCTTGTACCACTATTATAGCATGTGTAAACTTGACCATATTTGATCCAAAAGATTGGTTTTTTTCCCTTAGGCTTGAATAATTACCCCATGGATTAAATCCATGATTGAGGAATAATAAAAATCGATTAGGAAAATCATTTTTACAAAGTAGATTAGGCATATTTATTTGAATTCAGGCTCTTAGGGTTTCAATTACAAATTGTTGTTCTTGCATATGATTAATTTATTTTCAAAGTAACACTTCCATTTCTGCATTTTTTTTAGGCTTTTATTTGATGAAAATCACTCCATTACATCAGATCAAAAAAGAAGGACACATTATATGTTTCGCTTATAGTTATGATACATTTTAAGTTTGTACGAACCCCGAGTTGATAATTAAAGTTGGTAGCCTTGGGAGTTGCAACATTCTTGCTGCAATAGTGAGGCTCCTTAATTTTTGGCACCATTGCAATGGTTGTTTCTAGGAATGCATTTTTTTCTTGTATAGTTGATTCATTTCTTTTCTTTCCACAAAAAAAAAAAAAAAAAATTGCATTAGGCATATTTCATTTCAAAAACATAAAATTGCATTGCATTAGCATTTTTATTCAAAATAAAAAATTTAAAAATACTTCTCCAACACAAACACCAGCCCCCCCTACCCCCCACCCCCCAATCCATTTGATCACTTGGTGTAGTAAGATCCACATCACTATCCACTTTTGAAGGTAGAAAAAGAAGAGGTGACCAAGAAGGTTGAAGAAATGAATGGAGATAATGAGAATGAGGAAGATCCTCTTGTATTTTTCATTCATGATATTGATGTTAGTGTGCATATGAAGAAAATACCTCCATATTTCCTTCCCAACTTCCATGGTATGAGGTCAGAGGATCCATAATCCTTTCTCTTTGAATTTTAATTTTTTTTAGTTCATATGGTTACTTATTAAACACTCAAAAATTGAGATTGTTTCTTGAAAAATTAATGTATAGAGTTCCTAAATGGCTCATGAGTTTAGGTACTAATTCAATAATATCATGGAATGATATGCAAACAATATTTATAGAAAAATACAAATATCATGATCTTAAATAATAAGTTATTAGAATAAATTAAGAAGAATATGAGAGCCTTGAGGATATAATGAAGAGGTTGATGTATAATGTTAAGAGAGTAAAATGACATCATTTAGGATTCTGCACATAGAAACCCTCTTACTTAGAAAAATTAGGAATGAGTGGATTGATATCCTTGATATCATGAGTAGAGCTGATGAATACCAATTATAATTTAGAAAAAAAATGTGAAACATGCAAGAACATATCAAGAGGAAGGGAAAGAGTACGTAAATCAACATCAAGGTCGCTAAGTCAAGCTAAACTTGGAAATTTACTTGATAACTTTAAAATGGAAATTCTTAGCAATATAAGTGAAAAATTAGAAATTTTAAGAATGAAATATGAAAAAAAATAAGATGTTGATATTTATGTTGTCTATGTAGAATCATATTTCCCGTCATTACCAAGGTTAAAGGAAATTTACCAAGAGGACAATGGAGCAAGTCAAACACCAAATTAGTTATTTTATGTAGCTCCAAGAATACCATGGAAGCCTGGTCAATTTGAAATTATGCAAGGATCTACTTAAAAATTTCAAGCTTATGCAAATCCATCTTAAAGTAATTGTAACACACTCCTCCTTGGCAAGCTTGGCCATCTCAACCCAAAAAAAAATTTGGCAACAAGTTTTGAAAGGACCTTACGGGAAAAAATCACAATATCCTCAATATCCTCCATACAAAACTCCATGTTATCCATACCATCCACATCCACCATGACCAAAAACCAAACCACATCCATCTCAAATATCCACTCCCACTTAAGTAGTTGTACCACCATTCCGAAACCCACACAAGGATGTATCTCAGCCCACTTACAATGTTGAGTTACAACACTTCCAAACATATCCTCTTGATATAAATGGTATTCATCTTAGTTTGAGAAATTTATTTCAAATAACACATTCTCTTAATGTCATTGAAGGACAACATACAAAACAATAACATTCATATTCAAAGATCAAAGAATCATGGGCTGCACTTAACGGAGAGAAGACTTCAGAATAAGAGACTGAGAAGGTTCCCTCATGTTTACCATCAAATCCTCCATGTGTTCAAGCGAACAATCATAAAAAAGAGGAATATTTGAATGTAATTATAGAAGAGGACATAGAAAGAGATCCAAATGTGCAAGTGGACCTAGGGCATCAAAACTATATTGAAATATGGTTGTACATAATCATTAAGTTGCAACAATACACTCTTCTTCAACAGTACTTGATATCATCTTAGTCAAAGAATTTGGTCTCTCATATTTAGGTACTTGTAAAAGCATGTATTTCAAGCCTACACATGGTTATATCTATCATCTTTCTGTGCACATCGATCCATTGGAAGTACTCGTATACTTGAAAGAGATTTTGTTTTTTTCAGGAAGAGTAGGATAGAAAAAATAAAAAATGGAAAAAGAGAAAAAAGAAAAGAATAATATCTTAGGTGAAAACCTTTATTGAGGAACATCATATTTAATCAATGACCAAAAACCTCCATGATATGGTCAAAGGGTTGGAAAAAATAGAGAAAAGAGAAAAATAAAAGATCTTAGGTGAAAACCTCCTTTGAGGCACCTAAACAAAACTACTAGTTGAAAATCTCATTGAGGCAAATAGTAGGCCTAAGAAATGAAAAAAAATGAAAAAAATGCTCGATGTATCTCTCTCTAATGAATGCAGGTTCTCTCTAGCCTTTGCAAGCAACAGAAACAAGTTGGCACCGAAAGAACAAGTTGGTCAAACATCTAGTCTAAGGAAGTTAAACTTGGACTTCCTCCTCCTTTTATCAGATGTTACAGAAGGATCAAGGTAATTCCAATCCATCACCATCATCCATTTCGAACATCCACCCATAGTTTCAAATATTTTCTCATTCATTTCACTCCTTGTCCTAAACTAATACAGGAAGTTTTATTTTTGCTAAAGGAAGTCTTGTTTTTTACCATAAATTTGTTTTTTTTTATATCTTGAAAACCATGCATCCATTTTATGGTATAGCTCATGGGGATATGCATATGGTTGATGGTAAAAATCTCAAGAAATTACAGTAAACTCTAGTGCACACTTCTTGAGAAATCAACCTCCATCACCGACAACGATTTTATTTTTTTCAAGGTTAGTGCATCCAATGGCCGAGATGTGTTATGGGGAAGTGAATAAGGGTGATGCTAACATGCTAAAATAATTTAGGTTGATCCATTCTACCATTTTAGAGTTGTGGATAAAATAATTATGCTACAAGGGTGTTGTTCTGAAATGCTATAGGAAGTCCTGTAACTACTACACAAAGTTACAGTGAGGTACAAGTAGGTGGCTCAAGGACAAAAAAATCACCAAGGGCATTGAGGTGTTAAAAATAAATGACTAAATTATTCACATCATTTCCTACCACATTCTCATAACTCCTCCATCTCAAACATAAGGTTTTTTTTTCTGTAACCCTACCTTTTGTCACCTCTGTATATTATTGAAAGACACAGAGCTCCTTCACTCCATTTTCCAAGGCCACACCCCTTCCTCACTGACCTATAACAATCCTACCATCACCCTAATACCAGCTCACAGTCTCCCTCATCACTCATACAGAGCTAGAAGCCTAAAACAAGAAGAGAAAGAGGCTCCTACAAGAAAAAGTTAACTTCATGTAGCAAGCCCTGTGTAAGCATCAGAAGATGCCTAAAGATGGTTGTGACCAATCATGGAGACCAGGAAGACTTGTGAGATGAATCTGAAGGAAGTAATGTCACTACAAAGAGTATCATCCACCAATATACATATATGTGAAGACACAACAAGGTTCTCGCAACAAACAAGTCAAGTTAAAACACTTGAAAAATAAAGAAGACACAATAAAGAATCATGCAACAATACAAGAACAATGATGCAACCCCTGATCCACCTTCAACATGCATCATCCCGCAACAAATAAACCACAAGGTAAGACTAAGGTATGCAACTCTCTAACCTCACCCTTCTAATATATTATAGGGTAGGAAAAAATTAAAACTGTGAGAAAGAAAGGTTTTTAATAGCCAAAATCAGTAGCAGAGAAACCTCAATCTTATCTAGTAGTTACCTTCACATTCCCACCAAGACACACCCACATGTGGGAGATGAAGAAGTAAAAAGTGTATAGGACATGAGAAATTGGGTGGTTATAATTTAGTTATGATGGAGGAAAAGAAGTGCCAAGGGGTAACCGATGGAAAACTCAGTTAACAAAAAACACTTCGAGTTTATTTTTCATGTAATGAAGAAAGAGAAAAAAATCAAAAAAAGAGAAAAAATTAAAAGATTAAAAATAAAAGGTGGACCCACCACCTCTTAGAATGAAAATATTGGTTGCTACAGGTGAGATAGAATTGATATAGGAATTTTTTTTTTTTTCTACAGGAAGTTGCTACAAGAAATAGAGTTGCTACAGGAAAAGCAGATTTGCTACAAGAAGAATAAATTTGCTACAGGAAGGTAACATAGGGTTTCAAGAGGAATATTGTGCTACTAGGGTGTTGGAAAATGATTAATTAATAGCTACAAGGTAAAAATAAACACAACGAAGCTGCAAAGGGTTTGATACTGACATAGTAAATTCTCCAAGGGTGAAAGGAACCCAAGTCACCAATTTGGTCATCACAACATCCTTTATTTTTCCTCATTTTATTAGCAACCATTTCTCCCTTTTTATGAATAAAGAGCTCCTTTTTAAGTGATATAAATTCCATAATTTAATGAGAAAAGATAATTTACATTACTAGTTAAGGATTTCCATAAAAAAATGATGGATAATATGATGTGTCATGGCCAAGAATTTGTATCAAAAGTAAGAGGTTTGGAATTTAATGAGAATGAAATTACTAATGAAGTAATGGATTCTAATAAATCCTTATTTTCACAAGCATAAAAACCATAGGACTACCAAGAATACAAACCAAAAGAAATTTGTTTCCCTCACAAATAGAGACCATTACAATTGAAGAACCACATAAGAGAAAGAATCATCCTAAAACTACATTACAAGTTCCATGGGAAATAGAGATAAGGGAAGAAATGAAAATAGCAGAATTGAGATAAGAACAACAGGAGTAGAAACATATGGATGGAAAAATAGAGAATGACCAGGCCAACATACATGAAGAACCATGAGGCAAGGAGGATGAATAGGTTGCTCAGAGGATGAGAAACAATTTCTGTAAGGGGGTATGATGTGCCTCTAAATTAGACATAAACTAAGGCCCATCTAACATTTCTTAGGCACATGAAGGTTATACTAAATCTCTCCTTATACAATTAATAATTTTTTAAAGCTTTAATATGTTCCTAGGAAGGTTTAGGATATTCTATATTATATACTACAATCTTAAATTTCCACTTTGTGTTTTATACTATAGTTTTTATTTCACAATACTAGTTTGATTTACTTATTCAGAAGAGACCTTAGCAGTACAAATTTTGAAGTAGTAAAGGGGTCAAAAAAGCAAATATTGGGAATATATTAGATAATTTTAGGACCGATATCCTGAGTACGCTATCAGCCCAAATGGATACTCTATAGGAAAAACAGGAGTAGAGGGAGCTGGAGAAAACCATGGCCATATTCTGCCCTCAGTGAAGAAAGAAACACCCTTTGAAGGAATTCCCACTAAACACAGTGGAAGCCTGCACAATCTGCGAACAAACTCACGCAACCAGTGCATATCCCTCCTTGCTCGGGCTGAAAGCGGTTTTCCAAGGAGCAAGCGAGGAAAGCCTAGTGGACTAGCTATATTTCATGGGGCAGAAGAAACCATGGCAACCTTGACCACCAATGGTGAATGTAGGTATGTTCCAGAACCCATCCCAGTATTTTCATAATTTTAGTATGGGTCCCCAATCTGCACCATTTTCAACCATGTTTCCCCAATACTAGTATCACCCTTGACAGCAATGGGTTCCTCTAGCCAATCCAAATCCTTCATGGAATCAAAGTTGGCGTGGAGCCCCTCTTATTGGGCAGTTTCCTCAGCCTATGCCTCAGAAAAAAATTGAATTTCCTTCCAATGTTCCCCTAGGAAACCCATCCATTAGACCTCATCTTCCTCTCCATCCCAACCCTAATCCAAATAACAAAGGGGTTCAAAAAACATAAATGTTGAACCTTCTATCCTACAACATTTCTACTGTAAGGATCAATGAGATAAATCTATGGTCTGGCTGGGTAGTAAATGCACCTAATTCACCCATTATCACAGAAAAATTTGACGTTGAAGATACAAATCCAGAACAAAGAACAGTGAGGGAGAATGTAGATCAAAACATAATAAATCAGACACCTTCCCAAGATGCTCCTAATCAAGGTCATTTGACACTTGCTCCATATACTGAAAGATTGACCTTGAGAAAACCAAACCCTCAAGCAGAATTTGATTTTCTAGTGGAACTACAAAATATTTTTGTTAAAATACCTCTTTTACAAGTTATGAAGGACGTACCTGTTTATGAAAAGACTTTAAAAGAATACTGCTAAAAGAAACTGTGTAGAAAACCTGAGGATCCATTAACTGTGCATGTAATGGGTAGACTATCTGATATCATGTTAGGAAAGATCATGCCTGTAAAATATGAGATCCTAGGAACTCAATCCTAATAGTACAAATTAATGGGATTGAAATTCCAAATGTACTGGTTGATTTACGAGCAGCCATTAACAATATCATGGCAGAAACAATGAACACATTAGGACTTGGAAACATTAAATCAACCCCTACTATCCTGGAGCTTGCAGAAAAATCCACAATTGAACCAGTAGGGAAATTAGAGGATGTGATAATTTCAGTAGACTCATGGCATTACCCTGTGGACCTCCTTATATTACAGACTCGATCTTCAGTGGGTTGTCACCCATTGATCCTAGGAAGACCCTGGTTGGAAACTGCAGATGCCTATATAGGATGTTGGTCTAGACATATGATTGTATCCAATGGGACAGTTACGAAGGACCTTAAGCTTTATTCGCCTGTGAAGCCAAGCCCATCTGAAAAATCATCAACCAGTCAGAAAAATCTACCTACAGAAGAGAATAAACCTGAAAATGAAGATGATAGAACAGTTCTCACTATTGGCTAGGCCCTTTGATTTAAAACAAAGACCGAAGATGATGCCATTAACACCTTCATTAATGATTCTCGTTATGTTCCCGATCGAACTCAAGATATTCTAGAATATGCTATGAGCTATGAGGCACAGGAAAAAATGGAACCAGAAGATGGCATAAAAGATATTCCTGTGACCCCATTCCATGATAGTACTCCAATCAAAATTGAACCAGGGAAAACATTTAATATCAATCCGAACTTGTCCGAATCCCAAACCAAACAGCTTTTTAAAGTCCTTCAAGAAAATTAGGAAGCTTTTTCCTAGGATTATACCGACATGAAGGGTAACCCTACTGGCATATGAACTCATCATATTTACATTAAGGAATATTGCTTCCCTGTAAGACAGCCTCAACAGAGGATGAATCCTGCTCTCAAAAATATTGTTAAAGAAGAACTATAAAAATTGCTAGATGTAGGATTCATTTATCCCATATCAGATAGCCAATGGGTATCCTCACTATTTATCGTTCCCAAAAACAATGGTAAATGGCTGATCTATGTAGATTACAAGGAATTAAATAAGGAAACACAAAAATACCATTTTCCTTTGTCATTTATTGACCAAGTCCTGGACACCTTGGCTGGAAAGAAATTATTTTCCTTCCTAGACAGATTCAGTGGATATAACGAGATCCAGATAGCCCCAAAAGACCAGGATGAGACAACATTCACATGCCCATGGGGAACCTTTGCATATAATGTCCTTCCATTTGGCCTGTGTAATGCTCCTGCTACCTTCCAGAGGGAAATCTTGGGAATTTTTTCTAATTTGGTCGATCATAGTGTTGAAATCTATATGGATGATTTTACTCCATATGGGAATTCATTTGAGGAGGGATTGGAAAATTTGGAGAAGGTACTCAAAAGATGAAAATAGAACCATGTATTATTGAGTACAGTGAAATGTCATATGGTGAGGGAAGAAGGAGTAGTTCTGGGAAATTTTCTCTCAGCTGCTGGAATTCAAGTTTATCCGAATAAAGTAGAGGTAATATTACATTTTCTGGTACCCAAAACACCCACACAGGTACGTAGCTTTCTTGGTTGTGTTGGTTATTATAGGTGTTTTATAGAAATTTTCTCTAAAATAACACATCCATTATTTCAATTGCTAACAAAAGATGCAGAATTTTTATGGACAAACGATTGCGAGACAACTTTCACGAAATTTAAAAGGTTGGTGTGCACGGCCCCAATCCTTCAAGGACCTGATTGGGAATTACCATTTCACATACATACTGATGCTTCTCAGACAGTAGTAGGGGTTTTTTTAGGACATCAAGTAGACAAAACATCGTATGCAATTTATTATATTAGAAAGAATCTAATTCCTACTGAACTAAATTATACAGTGACAAAAAAAGAATTCTTAGTTGTCATTTATGCCATCAATAAGTTCTGACACTACATCACTGGGTATTCTACTATTGTCCATACTGATCACACAGAAATCAGGTATTTGATGAATAAACCCATTACTCCTGGCCATGTTACGAGATGGTTACTACTGCTTCAAGAATTTGATATTACAATAATAGATAAGCTAGGAAAATATATTGTAGTAGTTGATCTCCCATCTAGAATGGATAACAATGATGAATGCACACCAATAGAAGACAGTTTCCATGATGAACATCTTTTTGTAGTTTCTACTAAAAATCCATGATATGCAGATATTTCTAACTATATTGCTACAGGGAAAGTGCCTCCTCATTTGTCATATAGGGAACAACGAAAGATTATTCATCATAGTGCCCGATATTCTTGGATGGCAAGGTACCTTTTTCATACAGGAGCAGATAAGCAGATCTGGCATTGTGTGACTGAAGAATATATCTATGAAATATTGAAATTTTCCCATGATGGCCCTTGTGGAGGGCATTTCGCAGAAAAAATAACAAGCCATAAGGTGCTACAAATGGGATATTAATGGCCTTCTATTTTTTTGTGATGCTTAGAATTATGTCAGGAGATGTGATAGTTACCAACGTATGCGGAAACCTGGTAAAATAGATGAAATGCCTTTGCAGACACAACTAGTTCTCAATCCTTTTGAGAAATGGGCTATTGAATTCATTGGATCTTTTAACCCACCCTCCCAATAGAAATTCAACATCTTTTTATGTAGTGATTATGTAACTAAGTGGGTGGAAGCCAAAGCAGTTGCGAAAGCAACAGAGCGGGTAGTCTCAGATTTTCTATTTGAAGAAATTTTTGCTCGGTACGGTACTCCAAGAGATGTTGTTTCACATGGAGGAGCAAAATTCACATCACACAAGATAGAAAAGCTTATGCAAAAATACGGGGTCAAGAATAGAGTGACATCTCCATACCATCCCCAGGTGAATGGACAAGTGGAAAGAACAAATAAGACATTAGAAAATATTTTGACAAAAACCGTGTCATACAATTGTCGGGATTGGGCTCAAAAACTTCCAGAGGCTCTATTGGCATACATAACAACATGGAGGAATACAACAGGGTTTTCACCATTCGAGTTGGTTTATGGGAAATATCCATTGTTTCCAATTGAATTTGAAATAAGAACACTCAGAACAGCCCTGGAAGTTGGTTTAGATCTATCAGATTCCTAAAAGAACTGACTCGCTCAGCTTAATGAACTTGATAAAATACATTCAATGGCTATCCAGCTAACTACTACTATTCAACAGCAGAGAATGAAATGGCATGATAAGTTTATCAGAAACAACGTATTTCAAAGTGGAGATTGGGCACCACTTTATGACTCTCATTTCAAGGATTTTAAGAGAAAGCTTTGCACTCGGTGGATGGGACCTTTTGAGGTGAATGTTGTATTTGATAATGGAACAGTCAGGCTAGTCACAATTGATGATATACATACCTCCTTTATATTCAATGGACATTGCTTGAGATTATACCACTGACCGACCTCTAAGGATGCTTTTATTAAACAACTATCTAACAAATCTGGTTTGAAGGTTATCAGTGTACAGAATCTTTCCTCTACACCCTTGTGAAAAAAAATAAAAATAAAAATATTTATTGAAAAAAAATAATAATAATAAAGAATTTTGTTTTATTTTCTTGTCTTTTTGCAGGAACTATGGCTAAGGAGTAAAAATAAAATCAAGGAATACTCATGTTGCTATTACTTGGTTGCTGCTACTCAGATGCTACTACACTGGATGTTGTTACTTGGTTACTCTTACTCTGATGCTCCTACACCGGATGCTGTTACTCAATTGCTACTACTCATGTTGTTGTTACTTGGTTGATGTTACTTTGATGTTGCTACACTGGATGCTGTTACCTTGTTTCTGTTACTCATGTTGTTGTCACTTGGTTGTTGTTACTCCAATGCTGCTACACTGGATGCTATTACACCGATGTTGTTACACTGATGTTGTCACTCCACTGCTGTTACACTAGATGTTGTTACACCGATGTTGTTACTCTGATGCTGTTACACCGATGCTATTACACCGGATGTTGTTACACCGATGTTGTTACATCGATGCTGTTACATCAGATGTTGTTACACCGATGTTGTTACACCGATGCTATTACACCGGATGCTATTACATCGATGTTGTTACACTGATGCTATTACTCCGATGCTGTTACACCGATGATGTTACTCCGATGTTGTTACACCATCCAATCATCCAGGTAGGCTATCAAGTATGCCTCCATGTGACTTGTACTTATTTAATTAAATATCCCATGTGAATATTTTAATGCCGCGGACATCAAAAAGTTAAGTTGGGGGGGGGGTGTCGTCATGCCAAGGACAATGTAATAATTACCCCATAAGTTAAGAATTACATCTCAATCATTTTACACCTTATGGATCACATCAATATGAGGTACCATCATTTAAACCTATTTGGATTCGCAAAATGTCCCATCTATCCTGTACAAGTAATTATTATTCCTATTCTGCCACACTTACCATATTTATTTCTGATTTTTCTCAGTTTTCAAGAATTACCAATCGTATTTACCATTATCCCCTGTACATTTTCACTATGTTGTTCCTCCAAATCCAGTACCCACCACCTTTCCCAACGGTCTGTTGCTAGAGGAAGTGCTACTACAAGTATCCACAGTATGGGTAAGCTGGCTATGCGGCATGAGCTTGAAAACACTGTTTGAGTTCGCAACAATCTAGAGGTTTGGAAAAGTTTTGTCGATGCAGGTTGGGATGTCTACTTTGACAGATTGTAGGGATTTGATGGAGGTATCACAATGGAATTCGCACTCAATTTAGAGGAGAATCATTTGTGGGTTGGAGGTCTAGAAATTCCTTTTACAAAGGAAGTAATTGCAGAGGTTAGCGGGCTCAGAAATCAGGGGTAGCAATGGTTTTCTCGAAAGATTTCTCTCTCGGATTTTCCTGAATTTTTTTTGCAAGAAGGAGAAAGTGTAGTTCAATTGGGCAAGGGATACGAGCACAGAATTGTACCGTATACATGGAACGAAGTTGCAGGCTTCGTGATTAAATAAATTACCTATGAGGGTCAAGCCTCAGCTCTGTTCAACTATCATTTTAAAATTGTAATACACCTCTGATTTTCATAGAATCAAGAGCGTGCCCTAAACATGTCATTCTTTCTATTAAAATAACTGTAGCATATGGCACAGGATACTTGGTGCTCCGTCCGAATGATGGCAGTACTATCTAACCATGGACTGGTGCGATTATTGGTTGTGCATGCAATAAGAAGGCTATGGGTTTATTGGGAAGAACTCTGTGGATCCTTAGAAGAAGAGGTATCATCTATGGTCACCGCTAGAGAATAAGAGCCAGCCTCTCCGGCTGGTCAGGTGGAAGAGGAACCTTCAGAGGAAATCAATCAAGAGGAACCCAAGGAAATGCAAACAAAGAATGATCAGGAAGAACCTAAGGAAGAGGAGATGATGATTGATCAGGAGGAACCTAAACAAATGAGTATGGAGGAATAAATCAACAATGAGGACGAGGCTGTCACAGAAGAACCAACCTCATTGGAAAAAGCCATGGAAAAGGAAATTATAATGGAAGCGCTCGTTAGCGGCACAGACGAAGCTGTCACACAAGAACCAGCTTCACTCGAGGAACCCACAGAGGAAGGGATTATGGACATTATGCAGGAAATTGGTATTGTGATACAGTTGGAAACCTCCGCCAAGGAAGAACAGAGGGATGGAATTGTAGACAGAGAAATGGAAAGTGATGATGTTTCACAAGAAACCTCACTTGCCCTGAGAAAATATGGATGTTGTCTTCTTCAACCATCAGGGGATGAGAACCATTTGGGGCTCCTAAATTTTCATGTGCCTTGGAAAGAATGTTGCGTTATGTGGCATGTATTCATACCTGTGGGGTTAGATGGATGGGATTGAGATTTTGGTTTCACCTTTTATGGCTTCTAGCTGAGCAATATACTCCTGCTTATAATGTTGAACCTGATTGGTGGAAAGACGTTGTTTTGACAGAGGGATATAAACCACCAAGAACAGAGATGGTTGTAGAATATGACCTTGCAGAGCTTCATTCCGATCACAGTCAATCCAACCCGGACCTGAGGAGACAATGAGTTGCATGAGGACATGCAGATAGATCAGTCAGGGGGAGATGTTGGGCACCAGATTTGTATACCTTTTTCTCTCATTTTTACTCTACCTTTCTAACTCTTGGTGTCATTATTCATCTTAAAAGCATGAGGTAAAACCCTTTCTACTATATTTTATGGGTTATTTGATTAATGATGTACTTGTCATGGAGGTTTTACCTTTTTATGTATTAACTCCTATATTTATTTAGATTTTCCTACAACAGGCACGTTACTTCCGCAAGACAGGGCACAACCCATCATTTTCCAACACCTCCCTTATTTGCTACTATAGAGTAACAACCATGGATGTATCAACATTATCTTTAGGTTTCTTTTGGTCTCTTTCTGGGCAATTCGGTTTCCGTTGTAACAATGGAGTTGTTGGGAGAAATTTAGAGATCTCAGGGTTATGGTATAAAGAAACCTACGGTCTGCGAATCGAGGGACCCATTACATAGATACAGATATTTTAATTAATATTCTTTTTATTAATCAATATAGAGTATCTCGTTGTTTCTCCTGTAACACTTGAGTTTCCGTAGCCCTGATACAAGAGTTGGGCCCACTCTTATGATCAGGTGTTGCATTCTAATTGCTTTTCTTTCAGTACTGTGTTTTGTGTGACTCTTCAATTGTTGTTAAAGTTACGTTAATTTCCGTGGATTATTTTCATTTCTGTAGTTGATTTATTATTGTTACAATTATATTTGTGTTATAGATTAAGCCTATGATTCATAACAGACCACAGTTCTTGTATCTGCATATACTTTTTTGTTAGTCTTGAAATAACTAATGCCCTCGGGTTGATAATTTATGTGGAAAAAGGTTTGAATCTTGTTCATATATGGACACCAACACTACAATATTCAATTTCCACTTTTTGTTTTATACTATACTTTTCATTTTACAATACTAGTTTGATTTACTTATTCAGAAGAGACATTAGCAGTATAAATTTTGATGTAGTAGATTTGATTTTAGTTCAATCTATAAATTCTACTATGAGTTTATCACGAGAGAAGAAATGGAGGTTTCTAATTCCAACATGGTTCTGTGTACCCATGTGACAAATTATCCTTAGGGGAGTAAAACTAGGAATAATATCATTTATATACCACAAACCCCTACTAGATACAATAATACTTGATCTAGTTACTGCAATTACATTCTAATTAATGAAAAAAATGGTCAAAGTCATTTTATTGTTGACATCTAATAATTATTCCAAGTAATACTTCTCATTATTTTTGAGAAATTCCTTAGCCTTAATAATTAATAATTTATTTGTACATATATAATCACATGCTGGGCCAATAAAGTGTTTATAAAACTTACCTTCCCTTCTATTCAAGTCTACTGTATTGAAGGGATTAAGAGAATGAGTCAACATAAACCTTCAACATCTCATAGTATACAGTTATACTATGATGACACTACTACTACATAGAAACTAAGTCATAACTTTGGAAAAGACTAAGTTCATATTACAATGATGCAAAATTGGTATTCCCTCCAATTCCCTATGACCTTTAATAGATACTAAATAAAAATTATACAACACATCAATAAGTATTTATTCCTTATTCATCTAAAGTAGAATTTGACTATTAAAACTTATGCATGCCTCATATATCTAGTCATTGTTATTTCATAAAAATGAACGTTGATCTTTATAGATGTCGAATACCAACTGGAAAGATGAGTTTTCTCCCATTAATGAGCTTCTCCTCAAAGCTCTCCCCCGAGGAGAGATCTATTTTCCCCCCAGTACTGACAACCTCTTTTTAGACTAGTGAAGGCAATTCTGAACCAAATTTCCCCACAAAGTTTACATAATGTGGTCACGTTATTCTAGGTTGTTGTTTCCCATAGCCTAAGCTTTAATTTTTATTTTCCCAAAAGTTTTATTATTCTTTTTTAAAGCTTTCTTTCGTACCGCGTTTCTTTTTCTACCCCTTCCGAGTAAAATTTCCTCTTTTTACTAGGGTATCATTAGATATTTTTATTCCATTTAAATTTTTTTAATTTTATTTCTCTCCAAGGGAATATTTAGAGATTTGGGATAGTACAAAAATTCTATCCTATCCTCATGGATTCGAATTTTGGATCTCTTACTACTCTTTCTTTTCCAATTTGGTAGGAAATATCTTCAATAAATATTATAAAAAATATAATTCCTCCAACATTATGATTGTTTCATATGTGTACATAGTATTTGTATTATCTATCGTAGTTAACTTAAAACATACTAACTGCAAATTTGGGGTATTACATTGTTGAGTCAGCCACAAATTCGAGAGTAGATGATCAAGGCCCTAGCAATACAACAAATCTTGGAGGATCTCATTCAAAAGTGGATGATGGTATCCAACCATGCATATGGATGAAGAGAATAGTGAAAATATTGCAGATAGAGAAGTCGAAGCCTCTATGTTTGAAGCAAATAAAGAACGTATTCACATGGATGGTGTAGATGATGGTGAATAGTATTGTGACCAAACACATGTGGATGATGAATGCGAAGTGATATGTGACTCACTGAATCCAACCACAACAAATGAATTATGTGAAGTTTAAATTTTTAATGAGCAAATGCATGCTCAGATACCCCACAATAGAGTGGATGAAAATTAAGTTGATGTTAAATTTTATGAAGAACCATTAACTAGCGTTGAGTGGTTGCACATGATGCAAAAAAATACTCTAACTAATATGTTGTTATTTGGTGAGATAAGCCTACTTGTATCTAGAAGCAAAGTGGAAGACAAAAATTTAGAAAAAACTATGTTAAAAATTGAAAACTAAAAAGAAGTGGAAAAGAAGATTTCTCTTCTCAATATTGTAAATTAGTTAAATAACATTATATTGGGAACCACAACACTAAATGACTATAGCAAGACTGAAATAAATCTGGATTAACTGAAATTAAACTGGGACACCTAGATGGACAGTTTTGACACTTAGCAGGTTGTTCGAATTAGATTCTCTAACACTTCCCCTTAATTACAACCACATAAAGAAATCAATTACGATGTATGTTGGTCTATGTCTCTGCTAGGCTTACAATTGGCTTCAACATGTTTTACTTTTCTTCTTATCTTATTCCAGATATTATAAGCTCTAAATTTTTTCAACTTTTTCTCTTTGTTTTATCCTTCAAATGTTAGTTTCTTCATTTTTTGTGTAGGTCTTCCATTGTTCCAGGTTGTCTAAGCATGTCTTGGACTTATTCAAGAAACAACTTGTATGTGGGATGCTTCCACATATTACCCTCTGTAATGCACTTTTCTTCATCAATCTATTGCAGCATAAGATGAGAATAAAGTTTTATCTCTTTAAAACTCCAATACCTTAAAATTTCATTCATGTGTTCATCATGCATGTTGTATTCAACATTCATATTTACAACTTCTATGTAGACCTCATCTAGCCATGGTGTTGCAAGCCATTTTTGAAGGAACTCCAACTCTTCTTCATAATTGTTTTGTTAACCCGCACATTAGAAATCAATGGTAAGTGTAAAAACATCTCCAAAACAACATTGGTTTTGTTCATTCTGCTCTGCAATGATATCTTTCTCTTCTTATGCTTCCTTCTCTTCCTCTACCTCTCTATCCGTTTTCTGTTTTTGGGCTTCCTTATTTTCATCTACCTTTATCTTCTTCTTTTTTCTTTATCTTTATGTTTGTATCTGTCTTTGTCTCTTATTCACTAACTTGTTCTGCTACAAGGAGGTTGTCTTCCACTTGGTTTGCAAACTCAATTGAGTTTATCTCACCAAATAACATCATGCTACTATGATGTTTTTGTTGCTTCATCTAGAATGAATCATCATTAGCCAACATTTCTTTATCAAAATTTACATCAACGATATTAATCACTTCATTTATCATAGTAGTTTACCCTCATCAACAAGCTCTATTGTTGGATTCACCAAATTGTCATCAGTAAGCTTCGTTGCTAAATCACCCAATTTTCATCCACTTGTGGTTGTGCATAGTGGGGTTTGCGAGCATCTACGTGGTCATTCTATCGTGCTTCTACAACTTCTTCATAGACATCATCCAATGGTTGACGATCATAATGGGATTCAACAAAATTTTCATCTCGTCGTAGATGTGCTACTATAGATCAACCTTCATCTTAAACTTCAATGATATCCCTTATACTAACATGCCTCCGAAGGGTATGATAGGAATCCTTGGTTGTATTAGAATCTAAAATCACTGGAAGAATGCTATCATCCAAAGAATATTTTATGCAAGTCAATGAAAAGGAATCCTTTTGCATCTTCACTTCCAACTCTTTCAAATAAGCTTTATACATCTCTAGTTATTTCTTTGAATTTCTTAGCGTCTTGGCTTTTCCCATTTGTTGAGTGTTGGTTCTCTACGACTCAAAAGTTAAAAAAAACTTCAAAAATAACAACTACACCTCCATGATAGCTTCTTTGCTACTTATCTTCTACAAAATAAATGGGTGTACAACATTCTCTATAAAAGAGACACTTTTACAAAGCCCATAACACAAAGCCTTTTTTTTAAAATCTCCGTTTTCAAACAAAAAAAGATACATGGCCCTTTTTTAATAAAAAAATTGAATCAAAATCCACGTTAAAATAAATCCTTTTTCTTTGGTAACAAATTCAATTTTTTTAAAGAAAAAAACTTGAAACATGATTTTTCTCCCATCCACGAGCTTGTCCTCAAAGCTCTCCCCCAAGGAGAGATCTATATTCCCCCAGTACTAACAACCTCTTTTAAGACTAGTGAAGGTACTTTTATGCCAAATTTCGCCACCAAGTTTCTGTAACAGTGTCCCATTATTCTAGGTTGTTGTTTCCCATAGCCTAATCTTTACTTTTTATTTTTCATAGAAGTTTTGTTTTTCTTTTTTAAAGCTCACTTTTCTTCCACGTTACTTTTCTTACCCCTTCCGAATGAAATTTCCTATTTTTACAGGGGTATCATTAGATATTTTCCTTCCATTCATTTTTTTTAATTTTATTTCTCTCCAAGGGAATTTTTAGTGATTTGGGAAAGTATGAAAATTCTATCCTATCCTCATGGATTCAAATTTTGGATCTCTTAATACTTTGTCTTTTCCAATTTGGCATGAAATTTATTCAATCAATATTATAAAAAATATAATTCCTCCAACATTATAATTTTTTTATATGTTCACATAGTATTTGTCTTATCTATCCTATTTAATTTAAAACATACTAACTGCAAATTTGGAGTATTACATTGTTGACTCAGCCACAAATTTGAGAGTAGATGAGCAAGACTCTGGCAAGAAAACAAGACTTGGAGAATCTGACTCAAAAGTGGATGATGGTATCCAACCATGCATATGGATGAAGAAGATAGGGCAAAGGTTGCAAATAGAGAAGTCAAAGCCTTCATGTTTGAAGCAAAGCAAGAACATATTCACATGGATGGTGAAGATGGTGGTGAATCCTATTGTGACCAAACACATGTGGATGATGAATGCGAAGTGACATGTGAATTACTAAATCCAGCTGCAACTAATTAATTTTGTGAAGTTGAAATTGTTAATGAACACTTGCATGCTTAGATATCTCATAATAGAGTGGATGAAAATTACCTTGATGTTAAATTTGATGAAGAACCATCAACTAGTGTTGAGTGGTTGCACATGATGTAACAAAGCACTCTCAATGATATGTTCTTATTTGGTGAGATAAGATTACTTGTATCTAGAATAAAAGTGGAAGACATCATGTTAGAAAAAACTAAGTTAAAAATTGAAAACTAAAAAGAAGTGGAGAAGAGGATTTCTCTTCTCAATATTATAAATTAGTTAAATAACTTTATATTGGGAACATAAACATTAAATGGATGTATTTTGAATGAAATAAATTTGGACTAACTGAAATTGAACTGGGACACCTCGATGGATAGTTTTGACACTTAGGAGGTGGTTCGAATTAGATTCTCCAACACTCCTGCTTAATTACAACCACATAAAAAAATCAATTAAGATGTCTGCTGGTCTATGTCTCATCTAGGCTTACCATTGACTTCAACATGTTTTAATTTTCTTCTTCTCTTATTCAAGATCTTATAGCCTCTAATTTGTTTCAACTTTTTCTCTTTGTCGTATCCTTCAAAGTTCAAACATTAGTTTCTTCATTTGTTGGTGTAGGTCTTCCATTGTTCCAGGTTGTCTAAGCATGTCTTGGTCTTCTTCAAGAAGCAACTTGTATGTGAGATGCTTCCACATATTCCCTTCAATAATGAACTTTTCTTCATCAATCTGTTGCGACATAAAATGAGAATAAAGTTTTATCTCTTTAAAACTGCAATACTTTAAAATTTCATTAAAGTGTTTATCATGCATGCTATATTCAACATTCATATTTAAAACTTCTGTGTAGACTCATCTAGACATGATGTTGCAAGCCATTTTTGAAGGAACTCGAACTCTTCTTCATAATTTTTTTGTTTACGTGCACATTAGAAATCAATGGTAAGTGTAAAAACATCTCCAAAACCACATTGGTTTTGCTCCTTCTGCTCTATAATGCTATCTTTCTCTTGTTGTGCTTCCTTCTCTTCCTCTACCACTATATCCGTTTTCTCTTTGTGGGCTTGCTTATTTTCATCTACCTTTATGTTTTTTTTTTGTCTATATATGTCTTTGTCTCTTATTCACTAATGTGTGCTGCTACAAACAGGTTTTCTTCCGCTTGGTTTGAAAACTCAAGTGAGATTATCTCACCAAATAACTTCATGTTAATATGATGTTTTGGTTGCATCCTCTGTAACCAATCATCATTAGCCAAAATTTACTTATAAAAATTTACATCAACAATATTAATCGCTTCGTTTATCATAAGATATTACCATCATCAACAAGCTCTATTGTTGTATTCACCAAATCGTCATCAACAAGCTTCGTTGTTAGATCCACCCAATTTTCATCCACTTGTGGTTATGCATAGTGGGGTTCACGAGTATCTATGTGCTCATTCTCTCTTGCTTCTACAAATTCTTCACATACATCATCCAATGGTAGTTGAGGACAATGGGATTCGACAAAATTTTCGTCTCACTATAGATGTGCTACTAGAGATCGACCTTCATCTTCAATTTCAATGTTATCCCTTACACTAACATGCCTCTGAAGTGTATGCTAGGAATCCTTGGTTGTATTGGAATCTGAAATCCCTAGAAGAATGCTATCATTGAAAGAATATTTTATGCATGTCAATGAAAAGACATCCTTTTGCATCTTCACTTCCGACTCTTTCAAATAATATTTATACATATCTAGCTTCTTCTTTGAATTTTTTAGCCTCTTGGCTTTTTCCATTTGTTGAGCATTGGCTCTCTACAACTCAACAATTAAAACAAACTTCAAACATAACAACTACACCACCATGATAACTTCTTTACTACTTAACTTCCACAAAATAGATAGATGTACAAATTTCTCGACACTTTTACAAAACCCATAGCCGATTCAAACAATGCCCTTTTAAAATCACCTTTTTCAAAAAAAATGCATCCCCCTTTTTTTTACAACGAAATTGAATGAAACTCCACCTCCTTAAAATAAATCCCTTTTCTTTCCTAACAAATTCAAGTTTTTAATGAAAAATACTTTAAAAAAACATAACGAAGCCTCCTTTTCTTTAAAATCACTCTTTTAAAAAAAAATCACTCGTCTTCCATGAAGAAGATTACGAAGATGATGACTCTTCACATTAAATAACTCTTTAAACCACTCTTATTTTTTAAATAAAAATTAAGTCCTTTTTCTCAATATGAAACTTACGATTATGAAATTTGATTGCTCGTATTGCTTGAGAGCTATAACACAACCGGCCTTACCTCTGTCCCGCGCTACTTGCAAAATGATGTAAGGAATGTTGACTAACGCGACATTTTTCATTGGCATTGAGGGTTAGTATCGCTAAATGCGGACGACTTTGAGGTGAGCTTTCTTGAATCCGTTTCGCACGCACCTTCATTGGCTTAGCCGTAACTAGTTTTTCTCTCGCTCATTTTTAGCACGAGGGGTCTTCAAATTTTTGTTGCTCTCTCAAAGACTCTTATGAAAGCTCACTTTTTCTCTATGCTGTTTCAACTTAGCTCATGTTGTTGTTCTTTAAAAGAGTTTTACACAAAGTAGCTCACATACCATATTAAAAGTTGAAAGCTAATAAGAAGTGGAGAAAATTATCTCTCTTTTCAATATTACCTTAAATTGAAATGAGACGTCTGGATATACCATTTTGACACCTAACATGTTGTTGAGATTAGATTCTCCAAATAGCTAGTGATTTCAAATAAGATCAAAATGAAGAGATTCAACAATTTTTAATGAGAATATCCACTAACCACATAATAGTGGAAGATAGACTCGATGCAAAGGAGAATAAGGATAAGAAGGAAGAGGAGGAGAAAGAATCTCTCACGGCAGAGCATAAAGAAGATATTTCTAACATTGATCTTGAACATGCAGAGTACAAGCAAGAATACCTAATGATGAAAGTGAAGAGAAAGAAATAGACGTTTTTAAGATATAGATGAAAGCATTGAAACAATTTCTCAACACTCGAGAGGAAATCAGATTCTTTTATCAAGAAATATAAGAGAAATATAAATAGAAATATAAATCAAAAAAATAGAAAAAAATAAAACAATTTAAAGATGATTTTTTACTTTTTATTTTTTTTCCAACAGTTCATTAGTAAAAGAATCCTTAAAAATGAGTGAGATCAAATTCAAGAAAAGTAAAAGAAAAATTTTAAATACCTTTGAGTAAGTTAATTCTAATAAAGTAAAATCAATCAAATTTTGGTTGATCATTTGAAATCATGTTGTTTTGTGTGTTTAATTGTATGTTATATTTTGTATTTTTTACGAGGAAAAAAGAAAGAAAGAAAGTATAAATATCTTTAAATATAAATTTGTATCAGAGAAACAAGTTTAAATTGGTTGCCACAAAGTAATTAAAACCATGGTCTTTTTGAAATTGAAATACAACAAGTAGGCAATTTTTTATTGAATTTTTTTTCATGATTGACAAGATTTAATATAAAAATATGTGAAATCACAACATTTCAAAAATATATTAGATCTAAAACTTTTGTGATTCATAATATAAATAAATTTTCTTTGGATTAATGTATTCCAAAAATATGTAAAAAAAAATCCATTTTAAATAAAATTAGAAATAAAAAGTTGAAATAAATAACCCTAAGGGCCTAATTCGGTTGGGGTTTATAGCATTTTATTGAGCTCGAAAAGTTAAGAAAATGGACCGAATTATAAATAGGCCTACCTATTGAGTTATATAAAAGGGCCATTCCTATTTTGGAAAAAGAAGTGCGAGAAAAACTGAGAGGCAAAGATAAGCGGAGGTAGAATCATCATTAAAAGTTTTAGGTGTTGCTTGCCCACATTCATTATTGAAAGACTATGGAGATTTCGAGTGGCGTTCTCTCTTTAGTGGTGGCCAGTGGAGGTGTCCTTTCCCTGGCCGGCTCTGACATGCAATTCCTATTCAAGAAAATCTGTTGCAAGTTACCGCAAGGAAAGAAAGCGCGGCGTTCATGTCTTCGTTCTTCAAGTATATTTCCTTCTCTTATCTTTTTTTCGTCCGAATGCTAAAACGTGTCCAGTGAAACTAATTACAGAAGATGTGGTAGGAAAAAATCCAAGCTAAAGAAGAAAGTCCGTTTCGCCCCAAATGTGGTGGAGCCTCGATCCAACAATAAAGAATACAGGAGGAGGAGAAGTTCGTTGCTAGGACGATGTCTTCTCTTGAAGAAAACATGAGCGCACCAAAAGGGGAAAGGACAAAAAGGGAAAATGTTCAAGTGACAAATGACAGGGTACTGCTAATAAGAAGTAAACAAAATTTATGTCCTCGTATAATCCCCCTTACAGAGGGTTTCACTTCTGATTCAAATCTTTAATCTTCCAAGTCATTGAGCCGATTCCATAGCTCTATGCTCTACAACATTTTCAATGGCATGACTAATGTGTCACTTTTCACATGTTTTTACTCATTTTCAATTGCTTTGGATAAGTAGGTTAGCGTAAATTCTGGGCATAGGATTGAGGATAGCTCTATCTTTAGAGGTGTAATGCTTTCTTTTTAACTTCGATGAGCCTAGGTGAAAATGCAATGAGTTTTTCTAACTTGGATAAGCCTAGGTCTATGCAAGCTCTTTTATTAATATTTTATTGTATGGAAATGAGCAAGTTATTAGCTAGAATTATGTGAGACAGATGTTATTAGCAAGAATTATGTTGGAATCAATGGAAAAATCCATAGTTAGGTTGTTGTTATCATAGAGATAGGATTGAGAGTCTAATCATAGATCTCATATTCTGATATTAAGGGAGTGGTTGAAACCATCCCATTAGTGTGAGAGCCTATATAATTAAGGCTCATCTCATTCAATGGGATAGAGAGTGTGTGAGTGTGTGTATACTCTCCAGGTTCTCACCTGGAGAGTCATTTAGCTAATGTAAATCCAATTTTTTATCATGGTATCGGAGCTTCAGGTGGAAGCTGTGAGAGTTGGTTCACTGAGCAGAAATAATTTGCAGCTGCATTGAAAGAGCTGTGGTTGAGAGCGCTCCCAGCAGCTTGGAATTTTGTGGATGATTTATCACTCGTAAATCCTGTTGTTTGGGTTAAGCCGTGGAGGCTGTGAAGATGAATCTGCAACCTTAGTTACAAAGATACAACAGTACTATCGGTAGTTGGCTGAAGAAAAGTCGTGGACGCCATGCACGAGAAAGAAGGCCGAGTCTTTGGAGGCCATGTTACTCCAACATTGCGCCCAAGCTGCTGCTGCGTGATCGATTTATCCTCCAACTGCATAGGCAAACATTAATAATATGACGAGAATCGTTTATATTTTGATTTTTTGCAATCTGTCTGTGCAATCTGTACAGCAGTGTCAACATATATTCCAATAAAACACCATCGACGGCAGCATGAACATTATTATTAATGGCCAGAGGTGATCTGCCAGATCCGTGTGATTCCCCAGGAATCGAACCATCACGCCATACAATCCCGGATGACCCCTCCCTTCTGAACGACAAGGACGATCTCCTTAAGGAAGAAGCCATTGCATACAAAACAACCAGATTAAAGCTCGAGCAGCGTTGAGATCCGGATTGAGCGGCGTTGAGATCCGGCTTTTGATCCGGGTTCAGTTCTAAAATTTAAAAAAAAAAAACCGATTTCTTTTGCCCAACATTTTTTGGCTGCGGGTTTTTTTTTCAGAAATTCCTCCGCATTTTTTTTTTCTCGAGGAAAATCTTCCAACGTAGCTCAACCCACGCGGGCAGTTGGGAATGTAGAAAATCTGGGCAAGTAAATGCGAACCCACAGTTGGAGGTGATTTCAACATTGGATTCAGTAGCGACTGCTTCTCTATCAGCAGATTTCATAGATCCACGGGTCCAAATTGCTGTTTACAAGCTTGAACGAGCGCCCAAAGCTTGAGTATATATTTTTAAGTTGCTGATTAATTAAATCCAAAAGCTTGTTTTTCTAGCTTGTTTAAATCCATAGACTAGTGGTTGTGCACCTGTCGTGCCCTGGGGGAATTCTTGGACGGGAGGTCTGGAGATCGAACCACCTCGGGTCTGGTTAACACGGAGCTGGTAAGGGAATTATCGACGTTGATAGCCTTTGAGTGGGATTCTTGTTGTTTGACCTAGTGGAGGATGAGACCATTTATGCTGCCTTTGCCTTCTGCGTGAGCGTGAAGAAGCTCTCTGCCCTCCGCGTAGAGACAAGGAAGATCACGGAAGCGCTGGTGCTTAATTTGTTGCGTCTTTCTTAATAAATATGTATCCAGTTTGTTGAGAGGACATTTGCTGCTCGTTGCAAGAGCTGAGGACACTAAGCCCTGCGTGGCATAGAAGCCACAGTCTACAAAGTTCTACTGTTGAAGAGCTGCCAAAGGGAGGATTCCTGCCTGCGTGGAAACGACATTATTGGAGCTCGTAAGAGGACCAAGTGGAGTCAAAATCTGGAAGCAAGACAAAATCAGAGAAACTGGAACTTTTAACAACATGTCTATTTTTTTAGATATCTTTTCTGATGATGATGATGATGACAATATTATCATGTTGGCATTTGGAGGCTTTAGCATGAATAGTATTTTTAAGTCTGGAATTTTTTCATAAAAACAATGTGGTTGTATTGATGACCACGAGAAACAAGAGGCACAATCTATTGTGCAAGATCCTGATATTGAAGAGTCACAATTTGATCTTCAGGAAGGATGTAAAGAGGAACACAGTATTGAAGATCAATTCGACGAGCCACATGAAGCTAATGGCGAAGACGTGGTAGAAGAAGACAAAGCTGGAGAGAATTTAAAATGTGATAATCTCATCAATATTTATGCGTGTGCAGATGACAACATTGCTGAAATTTACATGCGTGACACCAGAAATGGTGACAGAAAACAGTTTCCTATTAAGCCTGTCATAACTTTCAAAAGGGTGAGGATAAGTGTTCAAGATTTTTATCACTGGGGAAGAAATGAGGCAAAAATACATCACTATCTTAGGGCAAAGAAAGTGAAGATGAAGCCTCATCCACAAATGAACAAGCATGGATTTCACGCAAAGAAGACTAAGATGAAAACTCTGTTAC
This sequence comes from Pinus albicaulis, assembly GCA_034641835.2. Lineage (NCBI taxonomy): Eukaryota > Viridiplantae > Streptophyta > Pinopsida > Pinales > Pinaceae > Pinus > Pinus albicaulis. The sequence continues at coordinate 396,188,217 of CM076570.1, forward strand.
CAAGTATTTTTTTTACCATTGTAAGCCTAGCTGAGACTAGACCAGCAGGCGTATGTTATCATATGTTATTGTTCAGTACCCTTTCTCCATTAAGCTGGAGTGTTGGAATTAAAGGAGAAATCCATAGTTAGGTTGTTGTTATCATAGACATAGGATTGAGAGTCTAATCATAGATCTCATATCCTGATATTAAGGGAGTGGTTGAAACCATCCCATTAGTGTGAGAGCCTATATAATTAAGGGTCATCTAATTCAATGGGATAGAGAGTGTGTGAGTGTGTGTACACTCTCCCGGTTCTCACCTCGAGAGTGATTTAGCTAATGTAAATCTAGTTTTTTTATCAAATTATGTGAGACTCCATCAAGCCTCAGTACATTAGCTAATATTGTGAGAGATTCCATCAAGCCTTAGTATCATAAGGCTTTTTATTTCAATCAAAATGACTTCCATCCTAAACCCTTTCTCAAAACGTTTTAACCCTATAACCTAATTGGGTTTCAGAAATTCAATGTTGATATACTATTGTTTAGGAATGTTTTCTTGGTATCATTAGCTGAATTTTATACAATTATTTGACATGCAATGCAATATTGCAAATCATGTAAAATTCCATTGCAAATCATGTAAAAGAAATTTTCATTTTGTATATACCCACAACAAGAAAAGCTCTCTTTTAGCACCATAAGTTAGCACCACTTACGTTATGTGGTGTTAATGTGGTGTAAATGTTTGTGTATTATATTAAAAATGGAGTATATCACCATAAGTTAGCACCACTTAAGTTATGTGGTGTTAATGTGGTGTAAATGTTTATGTATTATATTAAAAATGGAGTATATCACCATAAGTTAGCACCACTTAAGTTATGTGGTGTTAATGTGGTGTAAATGTTTATGTATTATATTAAAAATAAATTATATCACCATAAGTTAGCACCACTTACATTATGTGGTGTTAATGTGGTGTAAATTTTTATGTATCATATTAAAAATGAAGTATATAATCACCATATTTGATGGACAAGTTAGCACCATTCTTACTATGTGGTGTTAAAGTGAAATAATTTTTTATTGGTCTCATTCGATGTGGAGTATATCACCATATATTTAAAGAAGTGGTGTATGCTATATTGTCAAGTTCTATAAAGTAGGGTAGTTAACTTTGTGTTTGCCATGTTAGCATGTACAAGTGGATTTATTAATGTGAATTGTCATCATAACTATAAAAAAATTACAACTATTTATATTATGAATATATAAATTAAAACTAAACTCACAAATATTTATTTTATAATATTTATTTGTTTGTCATGTTTACATGTAAAACTAAAATTCAAAGTAATTGTTTTCTAAATATTTTATTTCAATTATTTACTTTTTATATTATTCTCATGAGAAAATAAATACACAAAACCATATTACATAATTATTTATTTTATGAATAAGCCAATTAAGATAAATATTTTTATATTATTGTAATTTCAAAATAAAATAAGGGTGAATTCGATGGAGTTGGGTTACTCTTTTTTGGAAGAACTTCTGTAGGTTGAAAATGTATATTTGTGAGGGTATTTTTTAAGCCCTCCATCAAAGCTTTTAAAAGGTCCATCTAGGACTAAATAAAACCCTAAATTAAACCACATAGCTCCATCGTGCTATGGAGCTTGATGGAGACACATAGCTTGATATAGCTATAATATGTACATGTGCCATTAAATTTTGCTTCAACTTAATGATAGTGTTTTATGGGCTCATGGCATTGAGAATCCAATAGTATTGCACATGGTATAGTATGGTTTGCATTTCTATATTATACTTAGTATATTTTTTATTATTTCATTACATATATGTATGTATGTAATTTTAGAATTTGTTATTGTTATTAATTTTATACATTTTATCGTGTTTTTTTTGTAAGCTTGGTAGGACTCCTTTTTTATTCATTTTATAAACAACAAACAAATAGATTTACCAGTTTGGTGGTGTCAACCCGTCTTGAGCGAGGAACCGAGTTTGTTGGCCACCTGATGGCGTGGTATGCCATCCAAAAAAATAAGGTTTTGAGTCTGCCATACCAAACAAACAAAGCCTGGATACTCACACATATAATATACAGTTTCTCACAGATTGACTAACATATTTATTGGATCCTTGAAATTTAAATGTTAGCCGCATATAAATACTAAGCAAAAAGGCACATTAAAATAGTCATGAACTACTTAGCCTCGTCTAGAACCGAGGCTGACTCCACTGGTGTCGGATCCTGAACCGAGGTACCAGCCTGCTCAAAAGGCTTGGAAATACACGAGAGGTGGTAGTCAATACGCTCGAGGCACCCATCCTGTTTCCTCAGCTGGAAAGTGATCTTATCAAACTCACTCTTGTAGTCTGGGAAGTCTTGGGCTAATTTCACTAGGCTTATAGAGATCTGCTCCAAGGCTTTGCCAAGGATGCTCTTCATAGACCAATAAAGATACATTGTCTGTTTGAATTATGTTAGTCTGCCCTTTGTTTGTCCCAAATCTGGTATTAAACCTCTCCATTCCTTAGTATCCATCTTTGTCTCTGCATGTCTATTTATGTCAGCTTCCCATTTTTCAATGAGCTTTTGAATTTCCTCTGATGTGTTCTCGTGGTATGCTTTCGTTGCCTCTTGGATCACATCGATCATAGGTCTCCTTCCTCTCATCTTGCTTGAGGGTGAGCTAGGTTGGGCTTCTACCGCCTTCCCTTTATCTTTCCAGCCACGACCTCAAGCTGCAGGGCTCTTGGAATGGTCGCGAGCTGCAGGACTCTTGGAGCATGTCATCCCACAATATTTGACTAGGTTTCCGGGTAGGTGACATGTCCACACAATCAAACAAAGGCATAATTCCATATAATGAAAATGATAAAAGGTCCATGCATCCCAGTTATCAGAAGAAAGGTGACCCAGGGGCCTCCTCCTAGGACTTCTCCCCTGCCCGTCCCTCTGCGGACCCATCGCCCTCATACCCTGCTTAATTTCTACCACCCCCTGTCCCTGACGGTCGCACGCACCCCATAAATTATCCCCATAACCCAAAGAGCTCATGCCTTCCTTCAATCTCCTAACCTCCCTTCTGGTGTCCTCTCTCTCGTCATACCTCCCACCCTCGAAATTGAAAAAGGAGGCGTCGCTGCCCATTTCTCGGCCCTAGGTGGAAATCCCTCTCCCATTCCTCATGCGCACTCAACCCAAGTAGCTCAAGGTGGTATAAACCAACAAAGCCTTTGAACTAAACACAACCCATGACTGCTCCTTAAATCTATACCCTGGCAGGATTGCCTGACCCCTCACCATTCCATATTGTTGGCATCCCTTACCTAACAGACTCACACTCGGGTGCAAGTTGAGGCCATGCCCAATTCCTACTCTGACACAGAGCAGAGACCTAAAAGAACCCCAACCTTCCCCCAACTAAAGTTGTAATGGTTCCACTCTCCCCTACCCAGCAGAAGGCTATACCAGTCCAGCTTAATCACCTTAGGCTCCCATAGAGACCGGCCCAAATCATAAAACATAAACATGGCATGAACAAGGGAGAGGAAACCAAGCACATACCTGAGTTTCATCATGGTGAAAGTGCAATGGAGGTTTTTTATCCCGCTATCGCGCCTACACCAAAGTCTTTCATCATAACAAAACCCCCATGCCTTCCTCCACCCTGTTTTAAGCTCCATGCGCGGGCCTCTATCCCGCTACCTCACCTCGTGCTACATGCGAAAATACAGCCTGGTGCCCTTGCCACTCATGTGGAAGGTGGTTGGCTTCAACCCCAGGGACACTACCATTAACACTGATGGGAGGGTTGATCTTCTTCGTTACACCCCGATCAGAGAGCTGAGTCCGAGAATTGTGGGTGAGCTCTGCAGATTGATCCATCGTTCCTCCCCGAGATTAGGAGGCATGCTTAATTCAATAGGTTCATTCAGGTGAGCGCAACCACAATTTTCCAGGAGGTCAACTGCTCTATTTCCTTCCCTCCTTACATGGGTGATAATGATATAATCAAATTTCTTGTTTGTATCCTCCAATCCCTGTACATGTGAAGAAGTATGCCATCTTTAGCTTAGTTTGCCCCACTTTGTTCCTTGATTAAGTTTTTTGAGAGTGTTCGTAACCAACTGAGAGTCTCCTTTGATTACTAGCTTTCTGTATCCTAGCTTGATGGCCAAGAGGAGACCTTGGTGCACTCCTATGAATTATGCCTCATTATTGCTGGAAAAGCCACAAGAGTCATCATATATGAATCTTGTTGTGCCATGATGATCTCGAAAAATCCCTCCAACCCCTTGCTTTCCCCGGATTGCCTTTCGAGGCTCCATCAAAGCTGAGTTTGATGAATCCTTCTAGAGGAGGTTTGAAGATCCTGATGGTGTCCCCTATGTCAAGGATAACTTTGCAAGAAGCTGGGGAGACCATGCTAGGCGCTAGGTGGAGGCCCTGAAGAATTATTTCTTCCTGAGCTTTCCCGTTCGTGCGGCCCGTTCGTTGTTTTCTCCCTTGTGCCTTCGTTCAGTTGAGCGCCCGCCCAAACGTGTTCGAGTCGGGTTGGGTCGTTTCATTTGAGGGCGGTCATATCAAATTTGCTAAGTTGTGACCGCATGGGTGCCTTTTGCATGTTCGTGCGACTCGTTTGTCGTTTGCTCCCATGTGCCTTCATTCAGTCGTGCGCGTCATATCGCGCTGTGTGAGGGCGCTTGCCCAAACGCGCTCGGGTCGGGTCGTTTCATTTTAGGGCGATCGTATCAAATTTGCTAAGTTGTGACTGCATGGGTGCCTTGTGCACGTTCATGCAGCCCGTTTGTTGTTTTCTCTCTTGTGCCTTCGTTCGATCGGGCGCACCGTGTCGTTTCGTTTGAGGGCGCCTGCCCAAACCTGTTTGGGTCGGGTCGTTTTGGTTGAGGGCACCTGCCCAAATGCCTTCGGGTCAAGTCGTTTCGGTTGAGGACGCCTGCCCAAACACGTTTGGGTCGGGTCGTTTCGGTTGAGGGCGCTCGTATCAAATTTGCTAAGTTGTGACCACATGGGTGCCCTGTGCACGTTCGTGCGGCCCGTTTGCCATTTACTCCCTTGTGCCTTCATTCGGTCATGCGCGCCATGTCGGGTCATGTTAGGGGGCCCGCCCAAACGTGTTCGGGTCAGGTCGTTTCATTTGAGGGCGGCCGTATCAAATTTGCTAAGTTGTGACTACACGGGTGCCTTATGCACGTTCGTGCAGCCCATTTTCTGTTTGCTCCCTTGTGCCTTTGTTCGGTTGGGCGCGTCGTGTCATTTCATTTGAGGGCGCCCGCCCAAACCCATTCAGGTCAGGTCGTTTCGGTTAAGGGCACCCGCCCAAACACGTTCGGGTTGGGTCGAGTCGTTTCAGTTGAGGGTGCCTGCCCAAACGCATTTGGGTTGGGTCGTTTCGGTTGAGGGCGCCCGTATCAAATTTGCTAAGTTGTGACCGCACGGGTGCCCTGTGCACGTTCGTGCGGTCCGTTTGCCGGTTTCTCCCTTGTGCCTTCGTTCAGTCGGGCGCGCCGTGTGAAGGCGCCCACCTAAACGCGTATGGGTCGGACCAGGTCGTTTCGTTTGAGGGCGGCCGTATCAAATTTGCTAAGTTGTGACTGCACGGGTGCCTTTTGCACGTTCGTGTAGCTCGTTTTCCATTTTCTCCCTTGTGCCTTCGTTCGGTAGTGCACGCCATGTCGCGCCGTGTGAGGGAGCCTGCCTAAACGCGTTTGGGTCAGGTCATTTCGTTTGAGGGCGGCCATATCAAATTTGCTAAGTTGTGACCGTACGAGTGCCTTGTGCACGTTCGTGCAGCCCGTTTGCCGTTTGCTCCCTTGTGCCTTCGTTCGGTTGTGCATGTCGTGTCGCACCGTGTGAGGGCACCCGTCCAAACGCGTTTAGGTCAGGTTGTTTCGTTTGATGGTGACCATATTAAATTTACTAAGTTGTGACCGCACGAGTGCCTTGTGCTTGTTCGTGCAGCTCGTTTGCCATTTTCTCCCTTGCGCCTTCGTTCGGTCGGGCGTGCCTTGTCGTTTCGTTGAGGGTGCCTACCCAAACCCGTTCGGGTCGGGTCATTTCGGTTGAGGGCGCCTGCCCAAACGTGTTCGAGTTGGGTCGTTTCGGTCAAGGGCACCCGCTCAAACGCGTTTGGGTCAGGTCGTTTTGGTTGAGGGCGCGCGTATCAAATTTTCTAAGTTGTGACTGCACGGGTGCCCTGTGAACGTTTGTGCGGCCCGTTTGCCTGTTGCTCCCTTGTGCCTTCGTTCGATTGTGTGCGCCTTGTCACGTCGTGTGAGGGCGCCTGTCCAAACACGTTCGGGTCGGGTCGTTTCGTTTGAGGGTGGTTGTATCAAATTTGCTAAATTGTGACCGCACGGGTGCCTTACGCATGTTCGTGCGGCCCTTTTGTCGTTTTCTCCCTTGTGCCTTCGTTCGGTTGGGCGCGCCGTGTCATTTTGTTTGAGGGCGCCCGCCCAAACCTGTTCGGGTCGGGTCTTTTTGATTGAGGGCGCTCGCCCAAATGCGTTCAGGGTGGGTCTTTTCGGTTGAGGGTGCCCGTATCAAATTTTCTAAGTTGTGACCGCATGGGGTCCTTCTGCAGGACACGTGCAAAACAGTGTTCAGGGCTGGCGCGTTCAGGTCGAGTCGGGTTCGTGCAGCGCGTCCGTGTTCAGGACGTGCGAAACAATGTTTGAAGGCGTGAAGGTCGTTCATCAGGGTCGGGCCGAGTTGAAGGCGACCCGAGCGCATTCAAACATTTTTCCAACATAGTATCAGAGCTAAGGTGCAAGAAAGAGACTGAAGATCACATCCTAGTTTGCATTATGGCAAGGGTTATAAACAAGGGTTTCAAGTTTGTTGGGAATCTCACTACATTCATCAAGGGTTTCATTTTGAAGATCATTCCAAGCTATAAGTAATGGATGGAAGTTTATTTTCTGCTTTGTCTGGGACTTTCCAGAATGAGAATGTATGGGTTATTGATAATGGTGCTTCTAGACATATGATGGGAGAATGCATCCATCTTCAGACTTTGTCAGAAGAAACCTGCATCCCCTAGCTCAATATGAGATTGCATGTCCTTCTCGTTCAGGTAGCTGAAACACTTTTTTTTCTTGGTCATGTGGAAGGATGCTCATGAATCAATATACAATACACTATTGTCTGCTGAGCTTGCCATGCAATCTATCAAAGGGAAATATTTCTCGAACTAGGCAGAAAATGCATCTACCTCCGCTGATGCACCTACATGATCCTTACTAGAATCCTTCCAATTGGGGCACTTGGTGGCATACTGTCCGAACTCATGGCAATGGAAGCACTTGATATTGCTTAGATCCTCCTCGTTCTTCTCGCCCTTCTGACTGGACTCAACCTCTCCTTGGCCCTTCTTGCCCTTGGCTTTGCTACCTTCGCCTGCTAGGGAAAATTTCTCCTTGTCCTCTACAGGAGCTTCTTTACCATCTCTCGCCCTTCTCCAGATCTCTTCTTGAACACAATCACTCCATAAACTTTCCCAACTAGGAATATTCTCTCTGCCACTTACTGCATCTTGGAAACTATAACAAGACTTACAGAGTCCGAGTAGCGCGAGACTCACAAGGTCATTGTCTGCTACAGTCATGCCCACACCACCTAGCTCATCTTGAACCTGAGTGAACTTTGAAAGATATGTGATGATGGGCTCATCTTTGCTCATCTGCTTACTTCTTAGCTTCTCTTTGAGAGCAAGCTTCGTGACATCACTAGAAACCTGAAACAAATTGAAGATGGCGTTAAATTTAAAAATCCCATACACTGTCTTCTTCTCATTGAGATGAGGAATAATATGATCTCTGACCCCTCTAGAATGATCCTTCTTGCCTTGGTGTCATTCTTAGTATGCTGGGCCAACTGTTGGGGATCTTGAGGTGGCACTATTGCCTACTTGACATACTCTGCTACCCCATTATCTTCCAACACTACTGTGATTTGCTTCTTCCATGCACGTAAATTTGAGGCTCCTTCTAAACTGTGATTTGACCTTAGCCCTAGGACCGACATATTGCTATCCAAGGAACTGCTCTGCTATGCCCTTCAAACTATCACCCTGCAAACAATCTTGTCCTCATGTTGTCCTAGCTGGACTAACCTTGCAAACACACAGACCCTTTCTCCTACTTTCTTGCGCTCAGATAGTCCCTATTTCCTCATGCACAGGTTTCCTAGTTCCTAGTGTAGAGGACTCCCTATTCTTTAGGGCTTGACTCCTATTTCCTAGCGCAGAATTGCCCTATTTCCTAGCGCAATTCTACCACAAGAAAAGCTCTCTTCAATGCTGCGTATTGGCTCCTCCAAGATACGCACTCACAACAAAGATCTCTCACACAATTTTTTGCTCTCTCTCACAATCTCGTCAACTATGTCTTGTCACAGTCCTTTGTGCACAAAACAACTATGAAACTTTGTGCCTTTGTCCTCCTTTATTGATTCGATCCATGCTAAAATTTGAAAGTTACAAATTTAGAACATGTGTTTTGATTAAATAATTAACAGAGTCTAACTGGTTCTCTAACTCGTCCTTGCTTCAATCAAGGATTGAAGCTCCCAACTCATCCTCTTCTAAATTTATAATTGCCTCTCGAACTTGTAGTCAAATTGAAGAAGGTCCATGTAACTGATCCTCCAACATAACGCATGAATTCACCATCTCCACGAACTCGTCCATGGGCAAAAAAAGACAAATCATGGTCTTTTTGGCTAAGGCACACACCAAAGAAGATCTTCTCTCGCTACACTTTTCAACAATCCCATTGTCCATCTTGATTACATACGATGTCATTGGGTTCATGGTCTTCATATCACGCTTGACTAATTGTGGGTTTTGCTCCTAACAACTATCGATTAAGACGATTCATTGCATCCTAGAGTTGACAGGATCACAGCTATGCCATCTCCATGAGATCAAGTTTAACGATCACTTTTTTGAGGGAGGTTTTGTTGTTTATTTTGGGACTCAAGAGGTTCTCTTGTGACTTTCTCTCATCGGTATGATTAGAGAGGCCTAGATTTATTTTTTCAAGGGTCAATTCTCTCTATACAAGAGACTTAGGATGGCCTCTCCAAACTCAGTACCACTAAGAGCATTGCTTGTTTATTTCAACCTCTCCAGATTCAAATGGTCATTAACACCTAGGGTCTAGGCCTTGGTTCCCCATGGGACCTTGATTTAAAGGGGCATGTTAAAAGTAACCTATGAGAGTATATATGCTTTCATTTTCCTTGGGATTTGGAGATCATGATATCAATAGCAGAGTTATGTTGTTGGTTAGAGCTTGTTAGGTGTGCAGGGTTATGCTATTTGTTTGATCTTTCATACTATAGAGTTAGAGAAATGCTGCTAGATATGATAATATAGATAATTTAATCTTAATAAATGTCCGCAAATAACTAGAAAAGTAGGTCAATGGGATTAAAATATTAATTATCAATATTTATATTTTATTTGTTTTAATTATATTATATAAAATTAAATTTTAAATACATTATGATTTTATATTTAATTAATAATTAAAATAATAAATATTAATATTTTAATTATTAAAAAAAATTTGTTTCAAGATTTGTAAAAGTTTGATGCCATGCCACATAAGTCGAACATTGGCATTGGTTGGTTTCATTAAAATTAAAATTAAGGGTATGAAAGCCGAAAGTGTAAGAAAGCCCCTGTTCGACTGTTCGACTCTTCAAGAAGAGGATGTTCTACTGTTTAGTAAGACGCATGGGTTGATTTCATTAAAATTACCGGTATGAAAGCCCAAAGTGTAAGAAATCACTTGTTCGACTGTTCGATTGTTCAGGAAGAGGATGTTCGACTGTTCAGGAAGAAGAGGTTGAGGTAATCGTTGTTCAACTGTTCAGGAAGACGAGGTTGAGGTTTTGAGGGCATGCCGAAGTCCCCAAAGTCGAACTTGACACTGTATGAAAGCTCAAAGTCGAATTTGACACCGTAAGAAAGCCCAAGAAAACTCGTTGTTCGACTGTTCAGGAAGACGAGGTTGAGGTTTTGAGGGCATGTCGAAGTCCCCAAAGTCAAACTTGACACCGTATGAGAGCCCAAGAACAGAGGAAAACTGGCTGTTCTTACCCAAACTGGATGTGCTGGTTATTTGGCGCCAAATTTTTTGCTCTCGGGGCTGGGAATTTTTTCTATATAATTACAGCGTTCATCCTCGATAAAAACACATTACACAGAACTTGGAGGCTTTTGAAGAGGCGAGCAGCAGCAAATTCACAATTGAAGTTTGCATACCCAGAGGCACAGGTTAGTTGGATTTTATATTTTTATATTTCCTGGCTTTGTATTTGCTCTGTTCAACACCACAGTCGGCTTATTGTCATGAATTTTTTCCTCCTTTTACCTAGAGAGTTGCTTTTGGGCCCTTACAAATGTTTTCTCTGATATTATGTTCCTAGATTTCAATGTCACACGGAAATTTGAACCGACTGATATACATATTCACATACCGCAGCTTCAAATTTTAAATTAGCTCTTCCAACGAAGTTTTGAAATAGAATGAAAATACACACAAGTCGATTTTTTGTGCCCCATTGTTAAATGACGTCTTTGTTCTTTATAAAAATGAACTCTAGACTGGCAGGGTGCATGTGGGGATCTGTTGGCAGGGTGCATGTGGGGATCTGTTGTTCCTCAAGCACCAATGTCTCATCTTCAAATGGATTTTCCCCAATTACCCCCAAAAATAAAAAATGAAAATAAAAAGGAGTTGCCTTTGGGCCCTTACAAGTGTCCACCCTATATCCTGTGCATATATTTGATCGGTTGCACATTGCCAGAGAATTTGAATGGACTAAGCTCTATTTGCCCATGCTGCAGCTTCAGTTTTTACATTAGATTATCTGATTAAAGCATGAATGAGAATGGAATATACACAAGTTGGTTTCAAGCACCAATGTCTTAACTTCAAATGGATTTTCCCCAATGACCCCCAAAAATTAAAAAAAATGAAAATAAAAGGGAGTTGCCTTTGGACCCTTACAAGTGTCCACCCTATATCCTGTGCATATATTTGATTGGTAGCACATTGCCAGAGAATTTGAATGGACTAAGCTCTGTTTGCCCATCCTGCAGCTTCAATTTTTACATTAGATTATCTGATTAAAGCCTCAATGAGAATGGAATATACACAAGTTGGTTTCTGCACCCCGATTTCCAATAATATTTTTGGTGTTAATAATATAATAAAAATAATATGCCTTAATTCAGCATGTGCACCCTCCATGACAGTGCACCAGATGCCTGTTGATTTTTATAGCTTATCAGACCCATATTGATAGGTTTAAATCAATAAGCCCATTAACTCCTACTGTTCAAATTAGATTTACACATAGCTCTGTAACCTTGTAACCATGTGCAGACAGATATGCGGTGACCTGCTCAGACGTATTTGGGCATCATGGTGAAATAAACACTCAACAAGAATAGTTCTCCTTTGTCTGTAAATATGCATGCTAAGTTCAGTGCTAAACCAAGCAAAGGACAGCACCCCACAGCTGCACCCTACTGTAACGATACATGTGGGAAATCAGGACCCCAAAATAGTACCTCAGGAGTGTGCCCTCATGTGTTGGTGAGAATGTACAAAATTTATTTTCAGAGTTGTCCCTTATCTCTCTTTGCATGCTGGGTTAAAACACAGCATGAGCACACTGTGTCTTCAATAGAAGTGCTCCTTATGTATGCAAATATGTCCAATAGAATAACATAAACTCAGCACCCTCATCTGCTAGTTTAAATAATGTATTTAGGCTTCATATGCAGTGTATAGCATACTCAAACCAATCCTCCAAACAGGGGATCCTTGCTGCTGAGAATACGCTACAGGACCAGAAATCAACCTCTAATGAGGAAAACATCCTCATTCTATGAATAGGTGCCCTGCATGTTAGAAGTATGCCATAGAAATAGCATTTAATCTCATGCAAATGAAACTCCAAAAGGCTACAGTCTGTAAATAAGATAGTTCAAACTATGGTCTCCTCAGGTTGGCTTGAGTAAAGAAGATTATTCAACTCAGTCTAGATACTAAGGTTGGGGACTAGTATTTATTTGAGAATTTCACAAAAATCGGAATATATGGTTATGAAAATCGACATTATCAACTCCTAGCTTCTCTGACCATGATTATTTATGATTTAGAATATATTAGACAAAGTTTTAGTGTATACCATCTGTATTTTATTTCTAAGAAGCATCAGGCTACACTTGAATTGAAAAAGGAGGTGGGTCCATTCCCGGTTAATACTAGAGTTTCTTTCCAACGGGTAGAGGAATTAATCAAATAGATAATGTTTTCTCAAGGAGAATTTTTAGCCTTATGATCCTTATAGAATGGTATTAGATAGAAGGATTAAACAATTTTTTATGCCTTACGTTCATGTGACCAAACCAAATATTGAAAAGTTTGCAAAAAAGGATACTTGGGTAGTAGAAAAAACCCAAAGTATGGAGCAGCATTCAGAGGTTGAACAATCATCCTAGCCACTGGTTTCAGAAACGCCTTAATCAAAGGAAAAGAGTCTAAATAATTTTTACTCAAAGACTCCAAACTATTTATGAAACAAAGGAAGAAGATTAACAGTCTAGAAAATGACAAAGGACAGAAGAGGGAGAAACATAAGTATTAGTACATAGCACAAAGTAAACAACATCAAGCAAGCTTGCTTTTAATTGAGAGATTTTACCAACAACTTCTACAACTTAGGAACATCAGCCAGAAATCTCACCTTCAACTTTAGCAAGACATGATAACATGTATTCATAGGTTATGGAAATAACGAATAAAAGCATTAAAATTAAACAAGATTCATATTCAAAACTGTGGAGGCATGGATTAAGATCATCTCAAACCAGGTTATTATCTGACTTGGACTATAAAAAAGGTTGGTTAAAAATGGTTCTGCTAGAGCCAAAAGCTTGGGTAATCAGAACAACGGAACATTATAAAGTAGCAAAGCTTGCAATAGATCTGAAGAAAATGCATTTGGTGGATCAGATGGACTTGCACAGGAAGACTGGTGAAATGATCTTTATAAAACTTACAATCATTACTTCAAATGCATGTAAATTAGAGAATATGGTGTCAAATGTCACTAATTAGTTGAAATAGGAGAAAATTGCTACTAGAATTATGTACACGAAGATAGATGAATTGGAGCAATTGATCATTAAGCTAGGGGAAAACCCAAAAGAAGCAACCTCAATACAAGATCTAATCAAGTCACGAGATATAGAGATTTAGGTATTAAGAAGGAAATTGAAAATGCATAATATAGAGCATCTGCAAACACCTAAGTTGGAGGAAGTACAAAAAGAGAATGAGAAATTATTATTTGTAATCATTGAGATGAATAAAAGGTGGAATATTATGACACAAGAATTGTAATTTTATCATAAGAAAGAAATGAACATAATTTTCCATCATCTTCTTCAGCACTATTAACACATGTTGGCCCATTTGAAAATTAGTTAAAACAATATGTGCTTTAAGCTTAAAGGATGTAGAAATTGAAAATTGGAGAAAGTCAATTTAAGTAAAAAATAGATAAATTAGCAATTTTAAGGAGTAGGTAGTTGATAGGAATTCTACCATAAATACGGATCAAGATCTAAGAGCCAAACTTAAACAGGAAATGAAATAGATAATAATCAATTGGTAGGAATAAGAGCCTTAACTAAATTAAGGTGAATTATATGGGTTGAAATTGTTAATAAAATTTCAAGGATGTGGAATTCTTTTAGAATGATGTGGGATGAGTCAGATTTGGTCTACAATACAGATGGCGTTATCAGCATGAACTAGGGAATAAACCTCAGAAATCCGATATGATTGTGAATTTTTGAAATTCCAAAACTTGGGAGAAATTTCATGCTTTAGGAGTTCAACATAGGACTTCACTAGTAATGGAAGCTAACAAATTCTTGACTAAAATAAATTTACTTCGGCAAGTCCAAGATAAATTCAAAACAGTAAAGAAAAGTGTAGATGCGTTTACCAATAAACTTAATACTCTGATGGAATTGAGTCTTTTGTCTTCTTAGCATGTAAATCATAATTTAATATCTTTGGATGCTTATAGAGAAGTGTCGTTGAGGGAAAGGAACAAAGTGGATATATTTGCACACATGGCAGGAGATCATAAATGATAAACATATCATGATTCATGCTTTTTACCTTTTTTATCAAGTAAAACATATTTTTCCAATTACTCTCAATTACCATAAATATTATAAGTTGGATTTTGCCTATAGGAAGTTATCAACATTCCATCCTCCAGTTGGAGTGGATTGGGATAGGTTGACCAAGTTTGCTTCATGAAGTTTCTGAGACCTCCTTAACAAAACATAGTTAGATTAGGATATCTAGCATATATTAGTTCAAGTTGTTTAAACTGCTTTTTATTTTTATAAAGTAGATCTTAAAAAGTTTCATCTGCAACAAAGTTTTGTTGTAACAATTTTGTATAATTAGAAGAAAGCAACTCAAAAGAAGAGTTGGAATTTTGGATAAAACTGAGATTTTATTATTTTTGTAAAATTTTGAGGACAAGAAATGTTTTTGGGAAAGTGAGTCAAATTTTTGCTTTCATAATCAACGTTAAGTAATAGGTGGTTTGGAGGAGCAGCATGAGTGTCAGAACTTAGAAGCTTTTGTGGGGGTATTACAGGTTTCAGTGGTGTGCCTGATGTACATTAGCTACTGATATTAACTTCATATTGGGCATTGCGTGTTTCTGAACTTGTAATTATGAATGGCTAGATATTTTCTGGGATGTATATTTATAGTTATATGCGTCAAGACTCAAGAGTAGTGAACAATGTGAGAGCTGTTTGGGAACGAAAAGGGCAGAGCTGTATTGGAGTGGAAGGATTTGAATTCTGGGGGCATAGAGACTTGTAAGTGATGGCCAGCAAGAAGAAATAAATTCAATCTAAATGCTAGCCACGAAGACTGTACAGGGCATTTAGATACAGTCTTCATGGCTGCCATTTGCTGATACATCTCCTCATGGCAGCACTGGATTTAATTTCATTCTGAAATTTCACTCTTAAAATCAGTAGCATATACATGCAAGATCTGATCAAAATCACCTTTTGTTCTTAGAACAAAAAACGGTGTCATTCTAAGCACTCAAGATAGTTCTCCTTTGTCTGTAAATATGCATGCTAAGTTCAATACTAAAACAAGCAAAGGACAGCACCCCACAGCTGCACCCTGCTGTAACGATACATGTAGGAAATCGGGACCCCAAAATAGTACCTCAGGAGTGTGCCCTCATGTGTTGGTGAGAATGCACAAAAGTTATTTTCAGAGTTGTCCCTTATCTCTCTTTGCATGTTGGGTTAAAACACAGCATGATCACACTGTGTCTTTAATAGAAGTGCTCCTTATGTATGCAAATATGTCTAATAGAATAACATAAACTCAGCACCTCATCTGCTAGTTTAAATAATGTATTTAGGCTTCATATGCAATGTATAGCATACTCAAACCAATCCTCCAAACATGGGATCCTTGCTGCTGAGAATACGCTACAGGACCAGAAATCAACCTCTAATGAGGAAAACATCCTCATTCTATGAATAGGTGCCCTGCATGTTAGAAGTTTGCCATAGAAATAGCGTTTAATATCATGCAAATGAAACTCCAAAAGGCTATAGTCTGGAAATAAGATACATGGACAGCCTAGAACTGATAGCATCTCCCTTCAGCTACAAGATGAGGACAGCCACAACACTTCATTTGTCGACTATCAATCTGATTAGTCTGGCATGATTTCTATACATATTGCCTTCCATAGCAATGATCTTCCAGGCATACTAGTGACAGACAGTTGAGTTAAACTGCAGTACAAGGATCCATTCCAGATTCACCAATTGCATAAGATCTTAATCTCATATCCTTGCAAACATCAACAGGAAATTCTTTTAGCTTTGTTGAAAGCTTTAGTCTGAAACAAAAATGATGATCTTTGTACATGCTTCAAATCAAATTCTGCTCTGTTTGATGAGACTTGAGAGTCCTCCTTGGAGTCAGAGCTGATGTTCTAAGACAAACAGCTAGGAGGCTTAAGGGCAGTTTAGGACAAATTTGGCACAAATCTCTTGCAAGTGTCAGGCCTCTATTGCAGAGATAAGGAAGAAAGTTTTGTGTAAATTCGATGATTTTGAGTTTGGTTCAGTAATAAAAAGGTTCAGTTTGATTCGATCCTTAAGCATCAAGGGCATGAGTTATTGGTCGTCTTATCAAGAAAAATGAGGATCATAGCTCTTTTGAGATGTTGGTATTTCTGTCAATGATTTATATTTATTAGATCTCATCATCTCTGACTCTCTACGAATCCAGAAGCATCATTTCAGGCAGTGTTTTATTACCTCAGAAGCAAGCTACCTGCCTCACTATATTTGGCACCGCTGTGCTTTGCTATATCTCTGTCTACAATATCTTCAACATATTCATTCTTTGGTCTGTGGCTCTTCAAAGAGGATCGTTATAATGGTTTCATATCAGTTCTTTATGCACCTTCTGACGAAGTCTGTTCAAAGCTAGAAGCGAATCTTTAGGGCACGTATTGTTCGAAAGTATGGTTTATCTAAGTCATGTATGTATCCTCCAGACCTGCTCTCTAAATGGCAATACTCTGTATTATGATCTTCATCACATTACATATATTGACCGACCTATATTAGCCATGTCATAGTGGATAAGGAAATGCTTTTAGCTTTGTTGAAAGCTTTAGTCTGAAACAAAAATGATGATCTTTGTACATGCTTCAAATCAAATTCTGCTAATGTTTCAAGTTTGGTTGACTCACGCTAATCTCTATTCACTCCTAGTCAGTATACAAGCCTCGCTCGACTTTGACATTCTGCCACAAGTCTCTCATTCCCTGTTTACTGGTATCTCTCTTATGGCAAGCAAATAAGCAAGCTTTTTTCTGTAAATAAGATCGAAGGGCCTTCTTTTGTTTTTTTGTTTTGGCTCGACCTCTTGTATTTTGTAATTTTGGTCCAGCAAAAAGAAACCCATCATATCTACAGCCAAAAAGGAATGATTAATGTGATTCAGTTGTTTTCTATGGGGTTCTGTTGGTGTCACTTGCACTACTTTATTTCCCAGCTCATTAACCTTGCATGAAGGCCACTCCTGTGGAATTTTCTTTGACTATTCCTGTGGCATTGAAAAAGATTTTTTTTTGGCTTAGGGCCAGTTTTGGGGCTTCTGGGATTCATTTTGTTTTGTTACAGGGTCATTTTCCTTGAAAGAGATCGGTGGTTTGAAAGTTTTCAAATTATAGTCTTGGTTTCAAGAGAATCTGGTCAATCGCTGGAATGAAGTGGACTTATGTTGAACTATAACTCTCCAGTTTGAAGATTTTCTACACAATGTATGTTTGGTGACCTCATGATAATTCTTGGATCTGTGAAGCTCTGATCTGTGGCAATATGGAATTGGATCTGCAGCTCTTTGTTGTTCGATCTACATTCTAGGTTAATCTGTATTAATTCAGTGGCAATCATATAAGTTTTAGCAGTCCAAACTCATCTTGGCCTGTGACAGTGACATGGTTGGGTGACTAACGTGATCAAACTCATAAGGAGGCTGGTTATAACATGTCTTTTTAAAGGCACAAATCTTGCAAATAAATCATTGAGGCTAGTATTTGTCAAGTCTCAGTCCTTAAAGCTGAGCAGACCTGAATATGCGCACTTCTAGAGTTTCTAGAGTCGTTTGAAATTTGTGGAAGGTTCTATATATATACTTTGTCACAGTCTCATTGAAGTGGACCATTCAAGCTTCATTCCAATTTCTGACCGTTTCAAGGACTGTCAAAATTCTTGTGTTGAAGGAATTTGATTACTGTGCATTGTAATCTCTCACCAATAAAGGAGTACCTTCAATGCTAATAAATTTGAATATCATGTGCATTGACATAATTTCCTTGATAGCAAAGTATGAAAATATCACTATGTATCATGACAGTTTATCTCCTTGACACTGATGACTACAGTGTAAATATGATTCTGGCTTAGAGGAACACAGTATGACCCTTTTGGTTAGTATGTGTATGGTGATCTCTATGTATTGTTAATATCTCTAAGCATTGTCTTGGGACTGTAGGAGTACCAAGCTCAAAATGACAATAAATCTAGGTTGTGGTCCACATGGCACAAGCTTGTGAGTGACAATGATATGCTTGCAAAGATATTATTTGGGTACACTGCTCATTTTATCTAGAATTACAATGAGATAGTTGTCCGATAGTTGGTCATGTTACAGTAGGAACGTCATCAATATAGGAAATCTAGTTTTTGACTGAAAATGAGAGCAGGGCATAAGGAAAATCATTGCCACAAGGTAAAACTATGATTGACAACTTGGCATATATTTGATCGGTTGCACATTGCCAGAGAATTTGAATGGACTAAGCTCTGTTTTCCCATGCTGCGGCTTCATTTTTTACATTAGATTATCTGATTAAAGCCTGAATGAGAATGGAATATACACAAGTTGATTTCAAGCACCAATGTCTTAACTTCAAATGGATTTTCCCCAATTACCCCCAAAAATAAAAAAATGAAAATAAAAGGGAGTTGCCTTTGGACCCTTACAAGTGTCCACCCTATACCCTAATGTGGACCTGTAGTTTTGAGGTTGAGAAACAGCCACAAAATTTCAGCATTCATTAACTAAGGAGAGCGATTTGAGGCCCGTGTTTTAGGATTCAGACCAACATTAAAGAGCAGCTTCAAACTTGGCATTCCAAGGCTCAAGTCTGTGGTTTTCCTGGAAGTCTCAGACCAGTATCTTTTCTACAACCTTCAGGTCTTGGACACTTCAGTTTGGGTCACAATATCACGATAATTTTTGTATTGAAGTTTGGTTTGTATTGCAGCTGAAAAGATCAGATATCAGGTTAGTTTTTGATAGGTTTTCATTTGAGTGTTTTATTATTTCCTTTTGCAACTATGGGAATTGCTTGGTTGTTATGTTAGATACATGTATAGGTCTAATAATTAATTACAAATAGCTCAAGGATATTTTCTTTCATTTTGTTTTGGGTGGGAATCGCTTAGGTGTCCTATTGAGTGTTTGAATAGATCTTATAGCAGTCTCTGTCTTTCAAATAGGCTATATATTTTATGGTCACAAGTCTATAAGAGACAGAGACTTATGGTCATAATGAAATTGAAGAGACAAAAAATTTGAAGGTTGGAGTTGAAGCAGAGGAGACAAAGGGACCCGGATTTGTGGAGGAAGATAAGAGCCTGATTTGAGGCAAGAAGATGCAGGAGCAAGATCAAGGGTCTGAAGAAGCTGGACAGTCAACCTGTGAAGGAAGTAGAAGGCATTTTTGTTTTCAGAGTCAGGATAGGGAGTCCATAGCCAGAGATAGGAGCCGCAGAGAGCTGACAAAAAGTATTGATCTACATTGATGTATGGTTTAGTTATGCTGTTCGATTTGTTGTTCATGTCATTGTAGATTTTTCTCTCTGATTCTTTTATAAGGTATTAATAATGAATTTATTCATCTGGGAACAAGGAAAATTGATTAGGTTCTCCCTTTTTCTTTATTAGTAGTTTTATTTCTGCACTTGTTCTTCTTCCTTTGATGAACTAAGTTGCAGATTTGGAAACATATTACAGCCATGAAACAACACTTTTATAATTTGATTAATGAGAGGCATATGTCCAAGTTGTCATTGGAGGGAATTAAAATCTCACCATGGTGTCAAGAAAATGCTATAGAAGAGGGTAATGAGCATGCTGAAGCTGAGAGTTATGTGGGGAAGCTAGAGGCAAGTGTCATAGATAGACAAAAAAGAAAAGAAAAGAAGATGATCCAATCCTGCAAACTAAGCTACCTAATTGCACACTCTTTTTGCAATTTTTGCAAAAGAGTCAAAAGGCTCAACAAGTGCTCCAAATAACATGGGAGAAGATGGGCTATCCACTATAAAATTTCTTTCACTCATGCATGTGCAAAAGTGGAGCAACGATAAATGTTTGACGTAAAAAATTTGTAAAGAAGAGATTGCTGCTACATTCAATCAAGCCGAAAGAGTGATGCAGACTGTATGATTGTATAATTGATTAAACAAATCAATTAAATGTCATCAACAAGTGCTCAAACATTACCATGATTATTGGTCAAAATGAACTAAAATCCTACCATGCTATCTGTTATCCCTTAAATTGCCATTGCATTTTGAGAGTTTTCTTTTCACAGCAGCTAACAGAAAAGGATTGCTGGATGTGACCAGCAGGGAGGGTACTACTTTGGAAATTAGTTCTTATGACTATCTAGTGTAGAACATAGTGATCAAATACTATCCAAGGGCATTGGTGATTGTGTTAAGGTAGCAAATATACCTACTCTGCTAGAGGTCACGGAATTGACATAAGCTGGAATATATATATATATATATAGAGAGAGAGAGAGAGAGGGGATCATGTTAAAAGGGTTAGTGGGCAGTTGGAAGGAGTACATAATGATCCACGGTTTTACATAAGGAGTACATAATGTTCATTTCTGTTTGGGAAAGACACATGATATGGATAAGAATCTATGCATGGGAACAACATACATTTTTCTCATGGCATTGATACAGTGACTTGTCTTTTACCAAAAAATGCCACAGTGACTTGTCTTTTACCAAAAACAAAATAAATGTAATGGCATTGATACACAACGAAGTTGCAAATGTCCAATACACCAAGTTGGATATCATGGGCATTAGACCATTTCTTGTGTTCAACATCCCTTTTAAGTTTTTAGCCTATTGTTTTGAATACACTTTCAGAAAAGTTGCAGATATTACAAAGTGGAAGTTCAGAAGAGATAGCACTAGGGGTATACTTTGTCTTTCGAATAGCTCAGGGAATCCATAAGGAAAAACTGTTAAACCAATCCCTGAGAAAAACTCCAACATATGATTAAATTCAAAGCCCTCGAAGAAACTTCCGGAGGCACTATCCTCAACCCTCATTGTTTTTGGATAGATCAGTCCACAACTCTCACAACATTTTTGGCAATTTAGAGTTTAACATTTTGGTATATTGGGCAACATTATAAGATTTCATGGTTTCCCATCATAGGATAATTATGAGGTATAGGGAAACATTATAATGACATCGGCATCCATGTAAATAATTGGATAAATTAAGTCGTTGAAGTTGGAGTAACATATGTGGGTGTGGATCTGAACAAACGAATAACATATTAGGGGGAAAGGAGAATTAATATTGTATGACTTGTAAAATTCTGCCAGAATCAAACAGCAGTCCAACTTATGTCCACTGGTTAAACATTTATGCTACACAAATAGACGAAACAGAGCATCTTAAAATTTTAAACGAACCTGAGTAATATCCTTTACACCATAGTTTGTGATACGGAAACAATGAATAGCCCATTTCAGGTAGTCAGCCTGTTCTGCGTTGCGCAAAGGTAGTCCTTCCCACAGGGCTGGCTCATCGATTTGGATCACCTGGGAATGCAGAATGATAGTAGTTAAATGGAAGGGCACTATGCAGAAAATAAGTCTGCTAAGATTTTAGACTGAGCAATTGCAAAGCCATACCTGAATACCATTTGCCTCCAATTCTTCAACCTCCTCTTTGATGGCTAGTGCAATTTGTATGCAGGTTTCTGACCTAAAAGACATATGTATGTAAGGGACTTGAATTAAAAGGTTGAAGTCGGGGTCTACCAATTCAATAAAGGGGGAAATTGAACTGGGGGATCACCGATGGAGATTCAACAAGAATAACCTGGAGCAATTGTGATGAAGACTTGGTCATCCTTACCTGGGCTGATCATCTCTTACAAAGGACCGATTTAGAATAGTCACGGGACCTGTAAGCATTCCCTTCATAGGGCGGGGAGTCAAACTCTGGGCATACTTTGACCAAAATACAGTCATTTCTTTTGGGCGGCTGACATCTCCAAAAATAATCGGTGGCTTCACACAAGTAGAACCATAAGACTGTACCCAGCCATTAACTGTGAATGCAACTCCCTTGAGCTTTTCCCCAAAATATTCAACCATGTTGTTTCTCTGTAGAATTAAATCAGAAAAATAATTAGGTTCCATCATAGAGAAGATGGCGTTTGATGATTGCAACCAAATCAATGCAGCAGCCACCTCAGGTTCACCGTGAACTAGAACATCAATGCCGAGATCTTCCTGCATTTTAACCACTTTTGCAATTTCCTGCTTAATGGACTCAATATTATCTGCTTCTGAAATCCTATTACAAATCAGAAAATTATACGATGTCAGACATGTATTTTGACAGACAATGGGTAAATATATTTTGGAAATTTCCATCTATGCAACATAAAATACCTGTTCGATTTGTATTCACAGCGAGTTCCACAAAGTTCTTCCTTCTGAGGAAAGAACCCAGTTGTGGTCGTTGGAAGAATCGGGAGGTTCAACACTTTTCGCTGTTGCTCTAAACGAAGGATGACAGGTGTAACTCGCCAGTGATCAGAGCCCCTGAGTGCTTCAGCCTGTAATTTCAACATACCACTTCAAATATTGTACCTAATGGTTGACAATTAGGCTATTAGCCATCTACAGAATGCTAAAGGTAACGTACTAATCAGATCTGGAAAATATCCTCTGAGTTCATTAATAAAGGGCTTATTCTTTGTATATTAATAATTATAAGACAGCCAGAGGAAAAGGAGACAATATTATCAACAAATTGAAGGTAATAAGCGAAGCACTAGGAACAGAGCATTTGTCAACATACAGCTCTTTGCACTGCCTCATTGTTCACTCTAGGAGAGGTTATTCTTGAAGGTATCGCAGCTGCATTTGCAGCAAAATATGCCTGCCAAATCCTGAATATGTTTAGATTTTCGAATCAAATGCGCTAGAATATAAAACATCAGTATGAAAATAATGGTCAGATGGGAAAAATGGCAGATTTTAAATGCACGTAACAATAAAATTCTGAGTTCAAAAACCTAGACTATAGTTATACCCTCGTCCAAGGTCTTCATGACTAGAGGAAATGTTTTCCAGCTTGTAATTGTAATTAACATTGTCTTCACAAACAGTTCTAATAGTAATCAACACAGTGCAAGTTCCAAAAATGTCAAGAATCTTTACCCGATCTTCTTGAACACTCAATGCTTTTGCCAGAGCTACTACTTCAACTACTTTTTGTGCAGCAAATGCAAACCAGGACTTAATGTCCTTATCAAGCTTTGTCTTATTTACTAAATCTGCTGGACCAATAAATGCTTTGGCCAGAGGTAGTTTTCGTGCAGCAAATGCAATCCAGGTTAATCCCATTATCAGCCTCTGTCTCATTTATTAAATCCACAGCTGTATGAATAAGAGAGCAGGAGGTGGAGACAACGATTTTGTTTGCAATGCAAACATATCGAATTCTCAGATTAATTAGGAAAGCACAAGGAATTTCTCAGTCCAAGAGCACCCCAAGCAACGGAAAATAGCGTGCATAATGCACACATACCTTTGCCAACAATCCCTTCAAGTTCCTGTAAAATGTCAAGCGATTTGTCCAAATGATTAGCCCAGATGTTTCTCCCATCAATTACTCCAGCAAAAAGGTACTTGTCTTCAGGAAAGCCAACAGTTTCGACAATGCCGATTGTGCTAGTTCCATGTACTATATCCAACCCAATAGTAGATACAGCCCTCAACTGAATGATTGTCCTGCGGTAACAGAAAATTTAGATCCCCAAACCTACACCATATGACTTTAGGTATTCAAGTACCATCTAAATGTATATCCGTAATTACGCCGGAGGCGTTTTCCATTGCGGGCTTGGGGTGAGAAAACCTATGCGCATGGAACCAATTCAAATTTGTCACGTGGTCTCTGTAATGGCTTGTAAACGGGTTTCTTGTAAACGGGTTTAACTCCAGAGCAATAAGGCGGCAACGAAGTGGAATATCCTCCACCCGCAGCAAGCACGGCGACAGAGCGTTTCTTGTAAACGGGTTTAACTCCAGAGCAATAAGGCGGCAACGAAGTGGAACATCCTCCACCCGCAGAGAGCACGACGACAGAGCCGAGGAATTCACCTTAGCCGAACTCGAAACCGCGACCATGAACTTTGCAGAATCGAACAGAATCGGCGTCGGGAGCTTCGGCACAGTGTACAAAGGAAAACTCGCAAACGGGCGCGAGGTAGCTATAATTGGTCTGGTTTATAGGTCTTTGCCTCCTTCGTTCATTTGCAACGCGTCGTGTGCTATGCTGCGTCACTGCAGTGAGCTGAGGTCGATTATGCCGGATTTGAGGAAGAGCACAGACTCTGCGAAGAGGGACAGTGCGACCGGAGTGGTGTTCAGCCACAACGGGCAGAGGTATGTACCCATAGAGGTATGTCAGGACACGAGAGCCATGGGAGACGAGACTGCAGAGAAATGCAACCCACGGGAGTAGTGGACTCAGCAGTTGTTTGTGTGTGGGTTCTGTGTGGGAGCAGCGCAGAGCGTAGGGCAGAGTATCTCCCGTTTGGAACCTCGCTGGAGCACTAGGCGTGTATGGAGGGAGCATGCCAGGCATATGGAGTCTGCGTATGGAGGCGTATTCCTTTGTATTTTGGTTAGGCATGTTCACTTCAATTTGTTGGCGTCTTAGTGAAACCCTATCGTGTCGACTCGCCAAAGAGAAACTTCGATCCCTCAGTGGCAGCTATCGTGGGAGGATCGGAGGGAGCAAGCAAACTTGAAGGTAAGAACTTATGCCATTTGCATTAGCCTCGTAGATTGAGGCATAATCGAGTCAAATTTTGTTTTTGTTTGATTGATTTGATTTTGGTTGGTATAAAACTGTAAATTGCCAGATCTAATAAATACAATCAGCAGTCTGAGAATGTTTTTAGTGCAAGGCTAACACAGGCTTTGAAATGTGTTCTATCTTCACAGAATTAAAAAAACCAGTAGAAGAATTGTCCAACAGAGAACACTAAATCGAGAGGGTTTCTGCACATAGACTCTGATACACAATATAAATTCCAGGGTTTAAGCACAATATATGTTCTAGGTTTATACCCACTGTGGTTTGCAGCCATGGTTTGCATTCGTCAAGCCACCATAGATGACCTACTCGCAATGCAGACATGCAATCTGATGTGTCTACCGGAGAATTACCAGATGAAGTATTACTTCTACCACATCCTCTCATGGCCGCAACTCCTGTACATGGCCGAGGATTACAACAAGAAAATTGTGGGTTATGTTCTGGCGAAAATGGAAGAGGAGTCCACGGAATGCCATGGCCACATAACCTCTCTGGCCGTGTTGCGTACACATTGCAAACTGGGCCTTGCAACGAAGCTCATGACCGCAGCTCAGAAGGCAATGCATGAGGTTTTTGGGGCAGAGTATGTTTCTCTCCATGTCCGCAAGAGCAACCGGGCGGCGTTTCACATGTATACCCAAACACTGAGCTACAAAATTCACGATATTGAGGCTAAGTACTATGCTGATGGCGAGGATGCCTATGATATGCGCAAACAGCTGAGAGTGAAGTCTGATGGTAAGCAGCATCATCATCATCATCATTCTGGGGCATGCTGTGGCGGAGACGGTGGTGATGGGAAACTGCAGTCCGCAGCTGATAAAAAGAGCAAGGAATGAACCTGTATTAGAAAGGAAGCTGTTGAGATCTGCGGCCTTCTCGACCGCTTTTGTTGTGGTTAGCACATTGAACTCCTTTAAAGTAGATATTTGGCCTGCAAATGATGATGTGAATTCATATTGTTATTATGCTATTTTTCCCTTTTATTTTACCAGTCTTTCAATTGTCTTCAAGAGCTGCGTATTTCTTCCTGTTGTTGCTACTGGAATTCATTGCCTACTGTGAAATCGTTGAACTCTTTTCTTGTAGATACTTGACTTACAAATGCTGATAGTTTATTCATATTGTGCTATTTTTCTTTTATTGTATGACAGCCATTCAGTTGTCTTCAAAAATTAAGTATCTCTTGTTGTTTTTGCTACTGGATTTCATTGCTTTCGTTGAAACATATCAAATCTGCAATCTGGTGGGTTTCTTGTCTGAAAATCATGCATGTTCTGTTTTAGTGATGGCAGAGCATGTTTTCTTGTCTTATTTTATTTTTTCTTGAAAACAATGGTTTGATTGGTCAGAAATATTATTATATGAGAAAGTATAATCGCCCCTCTAAATCCAAAAGTTGAGGGAATGCAAAATCTGTAGTAAAAGACGGTAACTTCGTGTTCAAAATATAGTTTGCTTTTGTTTTGGAGCAATGCTGTATTCTTTGCAGTTTTTCAGCTAACTATTGAAGTAACATTTAGCCGTAACTAATGACGTGACATTTAGTTTGATAGAGTAGTGTGATTCATGTAGTATTTTTCTCCAGTGTGGAATAATTGCACTATGGACATAGTTCCCATAATCCTAGCGCTTGGATGATATAAAACCAACATTGGAAGGTTTTGCAAAACATTTAGCCAACACAACTTCTTTCATCAAAAGGAACTCGTCTTGTTAATTTCTTTTTCTTAGAAGGTCAAGTGTGTTTGATATATGGCAGCTTTGTAGCAGAGATTATCGCACTATGGTACCAGACTAGCTTTGATATAGATCCCGTGGCATGATGTTTGTTAAAATAAATATGCCTCACAATACAATTGAATTAGGACATGGGAAACACCATCAGAGAATAGCATATTTATACCATAATTTCCTGTTCGGTCTGTTGAAAAAGTGTAGCAAAGAAGGTCCTTCTTGACTTCTGCCTTAGTCAAGATGACCACAAACAATCCTTCTTTAGCATGCACAAATTCCTAGAAATTGGGACGAGTCATGGAGCAGTTACTCATGTGCAGGCATTGGAGGCTTAGTCTTGTTTGTTTCCAACTGTGAGTTATTTTTGGAAAAAGATGACTTAGTGAGTTTCAGTTTCTAATTGAGGTAGGACGAGTTCTAAGAGTCAGTTTGACTCAGTTAACAGTTCAATCACAAGTTTGAGTTCCAAAATTAACTTGCCAGATTTAGCTGAGTCGAATTGCTTATAAGGAGGAGGAAGGCACCTTTGTAATTCATTCTTGTATGCACAAGATTGTGTGTGAGAGGTTTGCTAGGAGAGTGTGTAAGGAGAAGCCTATATGCAGCAAGAGAAGGAGATCATTTTTGCTTGCAGATGTGTGCTAGGATTTAGGAGGAACCTAAATAATAGGAGCCCAAATCTACACTAGGAAATATGAGACTTCCTGTGCTAGAATATAGGGGTAGAGAAACAATGCAAGCAAGAGGACCTGAATCAGGATTGTGTGCAGGGTGTTCAAATTTTAAGCGGGGAAAAAATATGTGTTTTCTAGTAAAACTGTATTGCCTTGTAAGAGATCAATTGCTCAAATTCTCTCAATAAAATCTACGGCTTGTAGAGGGTTTTCCCAGTTGGGTTTCCCTAGAAAAAAAAACTTGTGTTTTTTTGCTATTGTGCTGCAAAATCGGAGAGAAATTCTGTGTCTTGTTGCAATGATTAGTTTCAGATTTGTTCACCACAACAGTTGCAGAATTTCAAGGAAAATCTACATGGTAGAGTCCCTTCCTACTGTGATAGTGCTTCTTTAGATAATATATACACTTTCTCATTAAATTATCCATAAATATGAGAGAGATATCCAAAAGCTTCATTCTTGTCACAGATACCCTATTCATAACTGTGCTAAGAACCAGATTCTCCACATGGCTGCAATTGGCCCAATCCATATGCAATTTAGAGTCCCCCATCACTTGGATCCTTTGAATACCTTCAGCAGATGCACCTTTCAAAATTAATTGCAAGGCATGGAATTCATCTCTATTATTTGTCCCTGACCTGCTACATACTTGAGAGAAACATAATGATTTTTGTTTATAAACCAGTTTCAACCAGCACCACATTTATCTGGAGTTCCTTAACAAGCACCATCAAGAAAATCCTAAGCCTAATTTTTATTGATCTCTGGAGCCTTTAGAATTCTTTGAGCTTTGGCCTTCTCAGGTTTTCATGACTCTCCATTGTTACTACTTGTTAGCATTAATACTTTCTTGGCATATGAGCAACACATAACTAGGTGGTCCATAGATTTCTCATTGTTTTTCACATAATAAAACTTCCAGGGCCATGCCAATTTCTCTTTTTCTCATTGGACCAAGTTAGAATTTTTTTAACTTTGCCAACCACAGGAATATCTTGGTTTTGAGAGGACTGTATGACTTCCAATTGGAACCCATGAACAATTTGGTAAATATGATCCCCCTGTGATCTCATCTCTGTCCAGTCTATTAAACTCAGATCCAGCTAGCAAACCACCAATGAAAATCTGTCAGGATTCTGCAGGCTAGAGCAAAGGAGTTGTATCCACTCATAGATATCTTATTGCCATGACCTCCATCCTGTGCACTTTAATGGGGTCATCCAAGGACGTGTATCTGTGTTTCATTCCGCTGTTTCATATGTATGGCTTCAATACTTTTGTCTGCGGGCTCATGGCAATAGGGGCAACTGTTGTCATTTTGCCCAAATTTACAATGGAGGGAAAGCTGATGGCCATTCAGAGATACAGAGTAACGCACCTGCCCGCTGTTCCTGCTATTGCCATTCGGCTCTCCAAGTTGCCCCACGTTGACCAAAAATATGATGTGAGTTCTCTGAAGGAGGTTATAGTAGGTGGGGCGTCTATGGGCAAAGAACAAATATCAGTGGTTTTGTATGCAAAAGATAACGACGAATGGATTCGAAACGCTTGCAGAACGTTCCATGGAAGCAAGCTTCGTTCCTGCACATCCTGCGCATTCACGTCCATATGATCTGCGCGATCATGAAGCAGTGCCGTCCAACAACCGATTTATCCGCAGACGTTGCTCTGAATAGTCCAAATTGCCTAATTCCATAGATGCGTAGGAATTCAATGTTTGGTTAATGAAACCCGTCGCGGGTGGCCTAGGGCTTGGATGGGTTGGAATCAATGTTTGGTTAACAATATTGTCCCCGGCCATTCTGTATCTAAGCTCGGTGTTGAGTATCAATAGCCCTCGGTGCTGAGCATCAACAGCAGCACCCCGCCTAGCATTACCGCGAGGAGGAATCACAAAAAATCCATCATCTAGGTACTCCTTTCTTCACAATTCCCCAATCTTCTGTGCTCATCCACCATGAGTCTACTGCGTGCTCCTTGCGGGCAAACTCGAACCCACGCCTTCGCAACGCTAAAGCATTCAGTGTGCTCCTTGCCTGAAAACTCGACCCTGCGCCTCTGCAACGCTAAAGCATGCAGTAAAGAAGACACTGCCATCGTCGGTCTGCCAATTTCTTGGCATTAGCCATCACAAACATAATCGTGGGTCTGCCGATTTCTTGGCATGGACGCAATATACACAATAAGTATGTGCTAGGAAGAGAACTTACTGACAAGGAGATTGAAGAAATGCTTGCGTGCAAGTCTATTTCCAAGGGGAAGCTCAGAAGTGTGATAGATATCGAGGATGTGAGGCGAGAAATAAATAAAATATGAATAAATAAATAGAAATAAAATAAAATCAAGATAAAATTAAAATAAAAAATAAAATAGATAAAAAAAATTCTTAATTAAAAAATAAAAATAAATAAATAAATAAATAGAAATAAAATAAAGATTAATAAATAAATAAATAAAATGAAATAAAAATAAAATTACATAGATTACAATTTAATAATATTAAATTAAAAAATATTACTTTCATTAAAATAAATATAAATATTTACAATTCAAATTATAAACTTTTATCATTTGGTTTACTCTTTTTAAAATAAAATAAATTAATTTTTATTATTTGAAACAACCTAGCCGTTATTTTACAAACATCAAGTAGGAGCTATACTTTCTATTTAAAGAGGTTGCACAGGGAGGGTTTACCACCTTAGATAAACTTAAAGATTCTATGGGCAAACAACGTATGATAATGGGTTCGCTCATCCTATTCCGCCTTCTGCGAATCAAAATGAGCACACTCAATTCGACCACCCAGACATAACATGAAGGACAGGCAGAGAAAATACGAGAATTTCACATCAAGGTGTCATTGCCTTCTTCATATATGAGGATTCCATCAGTCTCGAGGATATGCAGGCCATTTGAATGGCCAATTTGTGACATGTCGTTAGATTGCTTCTTTAGTATACAGTATAGATTGTTTGAACGTGAAAAGAATCGAGACATTAATAGCTATAGGCTTTCCACCTTAGGTGATCATAGCTCAACTTACCATTTATGATTATCTTTTCAGCTTTGAATTCTCTTCTGTTAAATCACGATTCAGGTTTTACCCCTCATATAGCAAAAAATGATTCACATCTCCTCCATCCGGCGTTCCCTTGCACCCCGGTGCAATTGCTAGTGTTACACTATGTGAGTTTTGGGGTTCAAGCACTATCTACCTGTCCCAATTAGCACTTCTTCTAAGAAAGAATAAGCTTTAGAGAAGGCCTCCAGGTGGTGAGCCTCAAGGATCGTTACAAGCGAGGGTTCGTCAAACTGTATCCATGTTGCCCCAGCCTCCTTTAATTCACCTAAGACCTCCCTAAATTAACCACAAGTTACACAACACTACGAAAAAACTCTTTGTCAAATTGTACCATTACTTACAATATCAAGCACGGGAATCTCTGACCCAATGAGTCTTTTACATGAAAACTTACTTGTAGACCGGGAGAATCGAATCAAGAAGAGAGAGGTGGTCAAATGTTCTAGGAACACCCTTTGCCGGCTTTGATAACAACAAGTATGATACAGGACCTATGATAACAGGGACAGTCTCAATACCAATCTGCACTCCGAAAAAACAAGCATTAATGGTACATCCAAAAATTGGCTTACAATGTTCACCAACCAAAACTTCCATGCCAATGAAATGTGGAAAATGTCACCGGGGTTTTACTGTTGGAGCAATACTATAGTCACGAGGGTTTATATTAGGGGATATGAAATGAGGAAAAAATGACATAATATATTGGGGGATATATAAAAAGGTATAGAGTTTTTATATTGGGAGGTATAATTACAATTATTTACATGGATGCCGATGTCATTATAATGTTGCCCTATATACCTATAATTTCATCCTGTTATAGATTATGAGGTATTTTTTGACCTATAATTTTTTTGTTCTAGGTAAATTTTTATAATATGAAAGAAGTATATGCAAATGAAAGTTTCAATTAATACAATTTATAGTTGTGTTGATCTTATCTTATATGTGTTTTAGGTAACTGATCAACATGATGAAAGAGAAGATGAAGTTGAACTTTGAATCATGCTTCAACCTTACCATATGTTTGGTTAGTTCACTTCAGTTATTTTTTAAATCAATAGGATACTTTAGTTATGAAATACCATTAAATGCACACACTTTTTATGGTTTATTTCAATTCAATTGAAGTTATTGTTTGTGTTTTTCTCCGTTTATTTCATTTATGTATTTTTATTCACAAACTTATGTTTATAATTTTCTTTTTATGATTTTTCCATGCAGGCAGCGACACAATTTCTTTTAAGGATGAACAATACAGATGATTTCAAATGAATTATCAGTTTCGTTTTTTCAATATCTCATAATAAACAAATGTCAAGACCTAAGACATTATATTATATTAATAAATGAAAAGTGATTTTTTGATAATCAATGTTGGAACATATGTAAAACTTTTATTTTCTTTAATTAAATTATCTCTTTTTATATACTCATAGTTTTGGTTGTTGTATAATATACTTAAAATTTTAACATATGTAGATATTGTTATTACTTTGTAATTATTCATTTAATGTGAAAGATATCCATTTAATATATTTTTTCATAACTAGAAAGATATGTGATAGATTAGAAAAACAAAAAAATTTGAAATATCATGCCATCTTCAAATTTTCACTCAAACAAAATTTTGTGACGCTTGGAATTGAAATGACACTGCTTATATTATGTAAATTTATTATGCCCATCAACTTGGAATCATGTGAATGTTTCAATGGAGAGACTCTTCCATTACTTGTAATTGATACTTGCCATAATGTAGCGAAGCACAAAAAAGCTACCATAGTCTTACTGTACACAATGAATTAAAATTTTTGGATGTAACTATGAGATACTTCAATTGTATTAATACATTTGATATTAATTAAATATATTTATGGTAATTGGATTTAAGCATAAGAAAATGGTCAAAATGTTCTTTTTGGTAATAAAATCAAACTCTTCCTAGGATACTCACCACATGCAATATATAACCTTTCTAAATAAAGGAGGCTTTTATTTTTTTGCACCATTTCATATTTTATGGTGCTTTGCACCATATACAATTTTATTATAATAATAATAATAAATTATTTTTTTGCACCATTTTTTATTTTATGGTGCTTTGCACCATATACAATTTATTATTATTATAATAATTTTGATATTTTTATGATAAATTTTTAATTTTTGTAAAATTGGTTTTGGTGCTTTGCATCACAAAATCTTGATCCACGTCAGATTGGTTTTGGTGATTTGCACCATACAGCATGGAATGCCACATATGCATTTAACACCAAATTTAATATTTTTTATTAACTCCACTTTTGCACCAGACAACATAGCACCACTTGCGTATCCCCACATTATCACCACTTTTGCACCACTATTTGAAAAGTAAAGATTTCTCAAATCCTTTACAAATTGTGGTGCTAATGTGTGGCTAAATGACCCTTCTTCTTGTAGTGACCTGAAAGTAAATAAGCTCTCATGAAAGTGTATTTAATCCCGTCGATGCTTAAAATCTGTACTTAACGAACTGTAATAATAATTCGGATTGATACAGTAAAAAGGATATTTACATTTTAAATTTCCTTTTCAAGACCTGCAAAATTTTATATTCATGGCTATGTGAGAAATAATAGAACAACTTACTCTTTCTTTTCCGTTTTAATGTTTGACATGGAATGCATGCATCACATTTACCGTGCAAGACAGTGGTGTACGCTTCACATTCATGACAATGACAACGGATTCGACAGAAATTTATTATAGTGAAAGGTGTCCTGCGATTAACTGGATCTGTAGACTGGAGTTACTGCATAACAATTCAATCCAGGCTGTGAAAGTTGTCTATAATTATTCATCATCCCCTTTTGGTCGGCATCGTCC
Source organism: Pinus albicaulis (assembly GCA_034641835.2). Classification (NCBI taxonomy): domain Eukaryota; kingdom Viridiplantae; phylum Streptophyta; class Pinopsida; order Pinales; family Pinaceae; genus Pinus; species Pinus albicaulis. The sequence goes on from CM076570.1 coordinate 396,221,469, forward strand.
TTTGAAAATCCAGACATTGGCTAACAAGGAAAAACCTTCAAGCTAACACGGTTACTTTCTATAATGGCACGCTTCAGTAGCTAAAGCAGAGCAGAGATAAGCCTAATTACCTATCACTTTTAGGGTTTTCAGTAGCATTTTTGGAATGAAATTTCAAGAATCTCATATATTGTTTAGAGCGGTCACTGCAAGGTGGAATGGAATTCCTCCAAAGGGACATTCCATTTCAATATAATAGAGATAACTGCTTCCTTCCAATTGTTACTTGTAATTATTTTATTGAAAAAATGTCCAGAGGCCAAAGTACAGTCATCCTCTGCCAATTACCTTGTGAAGTGTGTATGCCAAATACCTTGTGAAGTGTATATGCCAAAGATTGTGGAGATAATTGCTGGGAGCCAAATGAATCATAAATGTAGTTATGATTACTAGAAAATACCTGGTTCTATTTCATTTTTTTCCTATTGCTTCCATTGGTGTTTTCTATTAAATACTGGTGTATTCCAAAGCCTCTCATGCATGATCTCAAGAGTTTGTTATGTTCTTTTGTCGTCTTTCGATATTACTAATAAAATCTTGGATCTCTTTAATTTGACAAGAACGCGTCACAGACTTTGTTCGTGCATGAACCTCGTAATCAGGCTGTGGGAGGTAAGTAGTTAACTAATTATTTGACATTTGGGAATCTGTCCTGTAAAATTCTCTTAATGTTATGGCACAATAATTAGCTACAAGAAAGGCTAAAACAAATTTAACTACATATCAAATTATATTGAAATTACGTGACAGAAAACTCAAACGTCATACCAAAAATATTGTTGATAGATCTCTTGAGAGTTCATAGGACTTGGGGACAAGATGCAGGGCATGAATGAGATTCTCTATATGAACGATAGACTCTTGCACATAGTTAACACCAGAGGAGTTTTTTATCTTGGACATCTGATTGATCATTGGGTGCATTATGCCCCAGTTTTCAAAACCGCGGCACAGCTTCGATTATCAGGCAGGGATGCTTTGGAATGGATGAAGTACCGTGAAGGCTTAGAAGGGGCCCGCCTTACTTATTCTATGGAAGGAGACAATCTAACGTGGGCGGGGTATAATATGAAAGAGGGTTCTTTGATTGTAAAACAGTTATATTACAACATTACTCTTTTCCACAATTTCAAACATATGGAGATGGGTTTCGATATATTCTGGAAAAGGAATTTGCCTTCTAAAATACTTCTATTCGGACGGCTTGTATGGAGAGGGAAAATATTTTCCTTCTCATCAGTAGACGGTATCATGGTCCCAGCAGATGCGTATTCTGTTGTATTGGGGAGGAATCTATTAATCACATTTTCTTTACATGCCCATGGACTGTTCATTTGTGGTCATTATTTAGCAAGCTATTAGTGGGGACGGATTGGTCTCCTACTAACTTTATGGAAGCGGCTCACCATTGGGACAAGTTCAAGGGACAATTCCAATCCTTTCCCTTTTTCTTTATATGGGAAATATGGCAGGAATAGACACATTTTTGACAATGTTCCTATTGATCATCTTCGCATATATGGTGCTATCATGTCAAGGATTCTGGGAAGAATGCCACACTCCCCTGCCATAAAGGATGCATCAAGACGAATCAGGCCGCATTCCATATCCCTAACGGCTTTATTCTTGCATTCCATATCCTTACTGGCTTTATTCTTTGACGGAGCATGCAGTGGTGTTGTTATGGGATGTGGTGCATGGATGAAGCTATCAGAAGAGGAAAGGATCGAGATCTGTTGGAACGGTGGTAAAGGCACCAACAATCTTGCCGAGCTTCTGGCCATCTGGTGTGGCCTACTTGCTACAGTTAACTTGGAACTGATTGCACTATGAATGGAATGACGTCAAATTCATCTATCACTGAACATGGATGGTATAGAAGGGCTAGACACCTCTGGGAAAGATTGAACCGTCCACCCTTTTCTCACAGTTACAGAAAGAACAACACAAAAGCCGAAGGTTTATCCAAGATAGGTGTGAGCATGGCTTTTGGTATTATACAGGTCTCACAACTTAAACACAACGAAAATATAGAGATGAGCGACATTCCGATTCTCTGATGATAAATTAAAATCCTTTGGAAATCATCTTTTGTGAAATACATTTTTGCCTACGATTTACTCTTTTTTCCTACATGAAAGATTGAACGCGATAGCAATCGAGCCTGCACATGAAATCAAGCGATCCAGCAATACAAGCGAGCCGGCCTACAGTACAAGCGAGCCTGTACTATCACCGATGATACATTATATATCTCGTCGTTGTTTTTTGGGATTAGGTTATGATTTCTTCTTACATGGGTAGAGGTGATATACATCCCAGCAACAAGCCAGATCAAGCTACATGTGAGCGTGATTGAGAACTATCCCACTACATTAACCAGTTGCCTGCTGAATACGTGCTGGAAGTTTTTGGATAGAGGCGATTTTTTAATAGAACATACAACACATGGCTTTCCATTGTTATACTTCTGACACACATACATGTTTTATTTATGGAGGATTCGGCTATGATGAACTAAATCTGTCCTTATCATCATGCTTATTATCTGCGGTTATGCTATCTTCTGAAATGGCTTTATTTGAACATTGGGAAGTATTGTATGGTATCAGTTATTAGGAGGCATCAAATATTATGAATGGTAATTATATATGTTGATATATACTTGCATACATATGGAAGGAGTATATTCTGAATATGTGCTGTTTATATATTTTTATATATGATACAGTAGTTTTTTTCTCTAAAAAAAAATCTTCAAGAAAAACTCTATGGCTTCATAATGGAAGTGTGACACAACCAACGGATGCCACTTAGTTAAATAATTTGGCGATGACATTATATGCAAAATTAATTAAAGAGTTGACAGATGCAGCATGGACTTATGAATATATATCAAATTAATGCCAAATTAGATAAAAGTGTGTCTGATTACATTTCAATATAATTAGGCTTCCCTAGTTACATACATGTTACAATTATAATCTAGATGTAAATGTTAAGCTGAATATTGTATCGCTAGCTTAGAATTTGATTCAAGAAAACCCTAGAATTTATGATTGGAGAAAAGATCTTGATGGGAATGAAAATGTAAGCGGATGGCGGACAACCTCTCTCATGCATATACAAAACCTCTCATGAAGAATATATACTATATAATGAACTTACAATCTTTGTGCTATATAATGAACTTACAATATTTGTGATTAACGAAAATTTCGTAGAATTTCTTTAAGAGGTTTTAAAGAAGTAAAACCAAGAATCACTCCACCCACTTGTGTAAATCCACATCAAACCCCTATCAAATTTCTTTGTATCATAATGACTTTTACGTTCAACAATTTGAACAAAGCTACCGAAATAATGATTAAATTTGACTCAATGTGCCATTTAACTCTATTAAAATACAATGGCTTATCCCTTTCATGGGATTTCGTTCCGCCTTACTATGACTCTTGCTCTAAAAAATATATATTGCTTTCCGATTAGGATAGTGAAGCATGCCATTATACAACGCCTCTGTGTTAGGAAGGCGATTTGTTGGCTGAGACAATGTCAGAAATTCTACAGAATGTACTGATGTAATTTATTACGTTGATATTTAGAAGAATTCACCATCATTCCCTTGGCCAGTCATAGTCTGCATCTATAAGTATTCTTCTGCATTCTTCATTCTTGCAGCTGTTATCCATTAAATGTCTGAGAAAAAAGATTTTCTTCACCGTCCTTGAATTTCTACCTACAAAAGTTTCTATCATTAATTTCACTGCACGTGAGGGAGGGAAGAATAATACAGAGATGAGATATTACTGAAAAAAAAGGGACATGAACTATAGGTATCGTCCTCCTTGTTTAGCCATCATTTGCAACAGAATTTCCGGGACGTTTTTAACAAAAATAAAAACCTACAGAGCATTAAAGCTTTCTTTTCATTTTGTATATCTTAAAAGTATATGATTATCAATAAACCTTTCTTTTCATTTTGTATATCTCAGAGGTATATGATTATCAAAAAACCTTTAGCTTCTTGTATATATATATCTAAGAAAATTATAAGGTAATCACGCATTGAAAACAATCTGGTTGATATATTTCTCCGTGGGATTTGTACCACATAAGAGCAATACAAGTAGAAACTTAATACTTAAATATTAAGACATTAGCATTTTAACTATGTAAAGTAGTTAAAATACTCAAAGACAATTTGTTCACGTGAAACTTTATATATAAGGAATTTATCTTCCCGATACACTTATCTTGTATGAATACTTTCCCCACAATAAGCTACCAGGAAACAAATGAGAAACAGTGATCCATTTAAGAATCTATCATATAAATTTAGATATTGAAGTTAACATTTTTATATTCAATAACTGAATATTGCTATTAAAAACAGTAATGTCTAAATATTACAATGGTAAAGGCACACCATAGAACACCAACATATTATCAGGTAAATAGTTCCATAATTACATGGATACTATTTATACAATAACTTCTTGGGAAAGAAACGGAAATCGATACTTATATGTAAACTTTGTTAGATGTAATATAATAATCTATTCATACAAATTAACAATTTGTTATCATATAGTCTAATATTGGTATTGTAGGATTCTAAATACAATGAAGATATCTAGACTACCATCCATTAATTTAGTTATATATAATATTTTAGTAAGGTTTAAAACATTCTTTTTAGTAAAATCGCAAGTTAAAACAACCATACCCTATTAATTATCGATGTTCACGCTACCACACAACGAAAAGGCCGCATAAATGCACAACTAAAAACCGGAGAAGAAGAGATTAAGGTTTTCATTTGACTCTGGCGGCTAAGCTAAAAAATCTCCAAGAAGTTTAAAAGGTCATAAAAAGAATAGGAGGGGCATTAGTTTAACGAGAGTATTGTTAAAAATATATAAAATAGATAAAAATCAGACTGAATTGAAAAGAAGGAGTTGCAGCTCACAGGTGAGTACTGCACCTGGAGACTGCACTCAAACAGAGAAAACACTCCAAGTTTACTTTACTTCCGTGAATGAGAAATTACATCATTAAATACATCACTAAGAATCAGAAAGTTGCAAACAAACTCCTAAATTGTAGGAACTACTCCTAAACTAAGGAGATACGTTACAACTTGTGTAACCATTTCTCCATTATTATAAAATAATATTAATTATTTTCAACTCCCCCCCTTAATGGAGAAAGGATTACCCTAAACTCCTATCATCCCTCTAAACAATTCAAACTTTACACGCCCAAGAGGCTTAGTAAAAATATCAGCCATATTGTCACAAGTTTTACAATATTCAACACATATCTCCTTTGATTGTAGTTTCTCTCGAACAAAATGGAACTGAGTATCGATGTGCTTGGTGTTTTTATGAAATACTGGATTGTATGCAAGCTTGATGGTACTCGGGTTATCAGTTTTGATAATAGTTGATTCTTTCTGTTATTCTCCTACATCGTTGAGAAGTCTTCTCAACCAGATAGCTTCACATGTGGCTTTACACAATGCTTGGTACTCAGCTTCACATGAAGATAAAGCTACAATGCTTTTCTTTTTGCTGCTCCATGCAATGACCCCGGATCCAGTGATGAATGCGTAACCTGTGATAGGCCTTCAATCATCCAAGTTACCTGCCCAATCTGAATCTGAAAAACCTGCTAGAGTAACATCAGATGTGTCAGTGTACAAAATACCATAATTACTAGTACCACTAAGATACCTCAACACACTTTTCGCTGCAACCCAGTGACTTTCGAGTGGTTTTGACATAAATTGGCTCAACATACTAACAGAGTATGCCAAATCTGGGCTATTTGTACTAAGATATATCAAACTCCCAACTAGCTATCTATACATAGTGGCATCCACATCTTTAGTACCATCGTCACTGCTCAACTTTAAGTTTTGCTGCAATGGTGTTGCTACTAATCTACACTGCTCCATTCTGAACCTTTCTAGCAAGCTTCTAGCATACTTCCCTTGAGTAAGAAAATTCTGTCCAGAATCTCTCCATACTTCAAATCCCAAGCAATAATGGAGATTTCCGAGATCTTTCATCTCAAACACTTGTGACATCTACCATTTGATTTCTTTCATCATATTGTTAGCATTCCCTGTTATGATCATATCATCTACATACAAAGAAATCAAAATAAAATTGTCTCTGTTTATTAAACTTGGTATACAGATTTGGATCATTCAAGCTCCTATGAAAGCCATGCTATATAAAAAATGAATCAATCTTCTCATACCATGACCTGGGTGCCTGTTTTAAACCATAAAGTGTCTTTTTCAATTTACAAACAAGATGATCCTGCCCCTTTTTCACAAAACCTTCAAGCTGAACTAAATAAATTTCTTCTTTCAATTCACCATTCATAAACGCAGACTTAACATCTAGCTGGTGTAGCTCCCATTTATGTTTTGTTTCTAAGGAAATTAGCATTCTAATAGTGTTTAATTTTGCTACAGGAGCAAAGGTGTCATCGAAGTCTATTCCCTTTTGCTGTGAGTAACCCTTTTCTACCAGTCTAGCTTTATGTTTTTCTATACTCCCATATGCATTTACTTTAGGTTTATACAGCCATTTGCATCTGATGGGGGTTTTACCTTCAGGAAGTTCAACCAAATCCCAGGTATGGTTTCTATTATTTGATTCAATTTCCTCATGCATTGCAGCCCTCCATGCATCAGATTGACTTGCTTCTTCATAATTTGCAAGTTCTACAATGTTTAAAATGTTTGTCATTAAAGCATAGTCTTTCAATATGGATGGTAATCAAGTCTTCCTACTTGATCTCCTTGGTAGGGGACTTACCTCAAATCTGTCTGTTTCAGCCTTCTCCGGGCTTGCATCATTACCTATTACTTCTTCTTGTTTCTACTCATGTTCTTCATCATCCTCACTGTTTTCTTCCATTAGCAATGGAATGTGCTAATCATTGCTACATTCATCCTTTCCTTCTTCAACCTGTTCATGAAATATGACATCTCTGCTTGCAAAAAGTTTGAGTCACAGGATTAAATAACTTATATGCTTTGAACTCAGTGCCATATCCAACAAATATACATTTCAGGGCTTTAGGATCTAGCTTCTTCCTATCTGCCTTAGGTATATGAGCATAAGCTTTTGACCCAAATATTCTTAAATGGCTCACTGTTGGTTTGAATCCAAATAATGCTTCAAAAGGGGTTTTGAAGCCTAGAAATTTAGTAGGACTCCTATTCTTTAAATAGACAGTAGTGTTAATATCTTCTGCCCAAAAACCATTTAATAGACCCTTACCTTCAAGCATGCTCCTTGCGCACTCCACAAGAGTTCTGTTCTTTTGTTCTGCAACTCCATTCTGCTGTGGAGTGTGGGGCACTGTAAACTATTGCACAATCCCATGATGCTTGCATAAATTCATGAACTCTCCCAACCTATATTCTCCCCCTTGATCTGAGTGGATAATTTTTATTCTTTTTCCCATCTGGTTTTCTACCATGGATTTAAACTCTTTAAAATACTGAAAGGTCTGACTCTTTTTACTTAGAAAGTATATCCAAGAGAATCTAGTGCAATCATCTGTAAATAAAAGAAATTAATATGCACCACCTAGTGACCTAGTCTGCATAGGTCCGCATATGTCTGTATGCACTAGTTCTAAAATATCTCTTTCCTTTCTATTAACATGCAGAGGGAACTCTTCTCTATGAATTTTCCCTAATGCATATCCATCACAATCCAACTAAAAATTATGGAAAAGAGGGAGTCCATCGACCATACCTTTTCTCTGAAGTAGGATGAGGTCTTGCAGATTAAGATGGCCGAATCTCTAGTGCCAGAGATTTTCAGCTGTCGATCAGGTTGCGACCATGGCTTGCTATGGCATACTTTTCACATCTAGTCTGTACAGGCTCCCCATTCGCACTCCTGTTGCAACTGTTTCCATATAGCTATCCTTTATGACACATTTAGTCTTAAAGAATCACTGTCAGCTCTTCAAATGCAGGGGCTTTCCCCTTTGCTGCCAATCCTGTGATGAACATCTAATATTCATCTGTCATTCCATTCAACATGATCGTGACCAGATCTGAATCAGAAACTTTCTCTCCGATATCTCCCAATCTGTCCTTCAGGTCTTTGACTCTAGCAATGAATCCAGCAGCAGAATCATTCTCCTCCATCTTCATCGCAAATAGCTTTCCTTTGAGTGACAAGACATGGTTTGTATTTTGCATCTGGTATAGGTTCTTGATCGTCATCCAAATGTCAGTGGATGATTTGCAGTCTCTAATATGTGGGATAATATTGTCATTGACGGACATCTTCAGTATGACCTTTGCTTTTGTTTCCCTTTTATCCTAGTCTTTTTCTTGTGTAGCTGTTCCTGGTCTCAGATCATTTCCTATAACAATCGACCATGCATTTGCGCTTTCAAGTAATGTATGTGTCTTGAATTTCCAGTTGGTGAAATTAGATCCATCGAGTTTGCCAGACTCATGGAGATACGATTCTAAATTTTTATTCATATTGAACTGATAAAATTTCTGATCCTCTGATGAATAATTATACCCAACTGAACAATTGCAGGACGCACTAAAAAAAATCACCACATACCAGATCTTGACCACTGTTTTGCTGGAAAAAAAATTGTACCTTCAATGTGCCACCAACGAGCAATCCGATCTGCTATCACCAAGAAAATCCAATACGCCACCACCGGGCAACCTAATATGCTTCCTCCAAGAAAATCAGGAACTTCAATGTGCCACTACCGGGCAATTCCGATCTGCTGCCACTGGGCGAATTCAGAACTTCAATGCGCCACCACCAGGCAAGTCTGATCTGCCACCACTGGGCGAATTCAGAACTTCAATGCGCCACCACCGGGCAAGTCCGATCTGTTGCCATCGAGAAAATCAGGAACTTCAATGTGCCACCACCGAGCAAGTCCGATCTGCCACCACCAGGGGAATTTGGAACTTCAATGTGCCACCACCAGGCAGGGGCAATCTGCAAAAAATTGCAGACCTTCCCAAAGAGAAAGAGCCTGGCACTTCTCTAAGGCAAAAAATCTGCGCCCAAAAAAAAAATGCACGTAAGTCCCAAAATTGGCGCGATTATGGCGTGTATTTCCGCGCCAATAGAGTGTTTTGGCGCGCTGGCACGAGTATCTCCCTCAAACTCGCGCCAATGGCGTGACTGTTCGCGACAAAACCGCACCAACCTTTTCTTCCGCTTAGAGATGATCAGTCATCTGAGACCTATGCTTCAAGTATTACTGCAGTCCACCTGATTCTATGAAAGCTTCTGTATACACCTCTGCCACTACAGTTTTGTAGTCAATGATGCTAAAAAAAAATAAGGCTCTCCCTACTCTGTGCTCTGATACCAAGATAAAAATCAGATTGAATTGAAAAGAAGGAGTTGCAGCTCACAGGTGAGTACTGCACCTGGAGACTGCACTCAAATAGAGAGAACACTCTGAGTTTACTCTACTTCCATGAATGAGAAATTACATCATTAAATACATCACTAAGAATTAGGAAGTTGCAAACAAACTCCTAAATTGTAGGAACTACTCCTAAACTAAGGAGATACGTTACAACTTGTGTAACCATCTCTCCATTAATATAAAATAATATTAATTATTTTCAACCAAAAATCATTTATTAAGGAAAAATTTATAGTAAGAGTGTAATTGAAGAACAATATGAAAGTCACTTTTGTCCTGTGGTGACTATTTTTGTGATTTGGGAAATGATTCACACCCAAAGTATTCTTCAGTATAATACACTCTTATTTTTTATTGTAATATTGATTTCATGTTTGGTATGGTGATTATTTCTGTGATTTGGGAAATGATTCACATTGGAAGTTTTCTTCAATATAATAATATAATAAGCTTGCCTTTTACATTGTGATATTGATTTCATATTTGGTTAGTTTGTTTGTTTTAGAATAAAATGATTTGTATAATATCAATGTTAAAAATGTATCCACACCAAAAGCATTAGTTAGTTTGGGACTTTTTTTCTTCTTATATTTTTGAAATTTTAATGATTTATTGGTTAAATAACATTTTTATAATAACTATATTGATTTCTTTCTCCAATATCTAAATTTCTATAGCTTTTGAACTTCTTATCTTAATTTGGAATCAGCGATTGTTCATTTATAAATCATTGACTATGTGTTGGTAATTTTTTTTGGCTTTTAATTGACATGATCAAGTTTTGAGTATAATTATTAAGATGAGAGATGAGAAATGCCTCTTTCTTACCATCATTAATATACTAAAATAAATGGAACTGTATGTGTTGATGTTTAGTTATCTTAAAAGATTACATGTGAGATAACATTAAAGTTTCTTGGAAAAAGAGCTTTTAATTCTCACTTCATTGTAACATACTATAAATGTCAAAAACAAATGATTTTTTATCAAAGAATATGAAAAATAAAATGAGTAACATTAGTTTAGTTTGATTATAATATTGCTAAACATATTTAAAATGAACAAATTCATTTATTGAAAAAAATTTACACCAAAAAAAAATAATAGAAGAAAAATATTAAAATTACTCACAACAATTGAATATGAATAAATGATAATTTAATGATACAATAAAATGATAGAATGTATTCATATACTTATAAAATGTTAGAATGTATTCATATACATTTAAAGTAGATAGCATGATTATGATGATTGAGATTTCACATATTTTTAGATAAATCATGTCTCTAGATCAAGGTGTACCAAATCATTTTTTATAATATGTTTTTATAATAAATTTTTTTGAAGAGTATGATATTTTGTTGGGAGACCATAATATTTTTACTCCTTCCAACACTCTTTCATGGATATTTGTTTGTTAGGTTGAAATAATTGGCCTCTTTCATGGATATTTGTTTGTTAGGTTGGAATAATTGGCCTCTTTCATGAATAGTCTAGTTGTAGAATTATAAGAGGATCAAACTAATTTAATTCAATTTTCTAATTGTATGGTGACTATTGTAATTTGGGAAACGATAACGTTTAAAACATAGAACCTGCTTCAACATAATAGGATAGGATCAACATATATTATTGTATTTCCTCTTAGTTTCATATTGATTTCACATTCAATTTGTTTCTTCAATAATATAATGATTGGTATACTATGGATGATTGTGATCGTATATTATGGATGGTATAAAGTATCTTATATTGAATTGTTTTTATTCTTATACTTTTCACGATTTAGCGGTTGATAAAATTTTGATGGATACCTTCTTATTTCTTTCTAAAATATCTATATTCTTAGATATTATGAATTCCTTATTTCAATTAGTAATAATTCATGGTTTTCTTGTCAATCATTTAATGTGTTAGTAAAGTGTTTAAATTTTTCTTATTCAAAACCCTTTCTATTTTTTCATCGTCTTAATTCACATGATTAAGTTTTGAGTATAATTCTTAGAGTGAGATGTATTTATTGTTATTAAGGTAAACTTACTCAGTTTTTTTTGAGTTATTTGTGTCTTTAATTATCACAAAGGATTACAAATTAGGTAACATTAATGTTTATCAATGAAAAATATATTGAAATTACGAATTTTAGTTACACCAACATTAATGTTTATCGATTGAAAATTTATTGGAATTTTGAATTGTAGTTACACCAAAATCTCTAAGTTCTAGTAAACAAAAGGATCACTTTAGTTACAAAATCCTTGGAGTGTTTAATCACATATCCAGTAGGGATGAATTATCTAATGTCCAACAATTTTAGGGGATTTTCCATGCTTTCTCTAAAAAAAACAAGATTAATTTTACAGTATAAAATATCATTAAAATTTTCTCAGCTTAAGTCAATGGTGTTTCTATAAGCCAAAGATGTTTCAATATAGAGACCCTTAGCTATGATGCAACTTGTTGGAATCACAATTGAGGTTACACCAAAACAAATAAGAGTTAGTAAACAAACATATCCCCAATGTTAATGGATCCTTGAAAATTCCTTCTCATGATTCACATGAAAGTACCCAATGCTTCGATATTATATCAAATTTACTTAAATAACATTCAACTAATTACGAATTTATAATCATTAATATTTATTTACAGGTTGCTATAAATGGTTTTGATAGGCATAAGCTAAGAATGTTTGTAAACATTTTCACATATGAGCTAAATATGTTAAAGTTATATTAATATGTCTAATTTGTATTACATTAATACATAAAATATTGGTAAAAATTTACATGTAGAGGAAGATGTTGCAATTGCAGTAAAAATATAGAAGTAATATAAATAATAAAATTCCATTTATTATATGAATAAGTTGAATTTATATTAATATGTCGAATTTATATTACATTATTACATAAATTATTAGTAAAAAATTACATGTATAGCCCATTAGGGAGAAGATGTTGTAATTTTAGTAAAAATTTAAAAGTAATATAAATAATAAAATTCAATTTATTGCATTATATTTTTTTTTATTAATAAAATTAAGAATATTTTTTTAGATAAAATAAAATGATAATATACATATTACATTAAAATATATAAGTATCACAATAAGTTAAGATCCATTTTATCTTATAAAATAATAATTTTGGAACTATATTTAAATTTAATAAATAAAAATATCAAAACTTTAATACTTACAATATAAACATATGTTTAGCCATAGATATACACCATTTTTCCATATATATTATTAAAATAATAATTCTATAATTATTTTATTTGAATTTAATTTTATAACGTTTTTTTTATTAAACCTAAAACAAAAAAATATAATTTCTTTTGAGATATATTTATTATTATATCGCATTAAAATATATCACATATAAATAGTGTCTATCAATTAAGTTAGGTTTTACAAAATAAATTAAAATAATATTTTTGTAACCATTTTTAAACTTCATTAATAAGTACATAAAAACATAAAATATAGCAATATTTCTAACCATTGATTTTAACCCTCACCTTAACATGGATATTATTAAGCATACCATACCAGGGACCAATAACACATGCCCAAAAACTATCTCTTATCTCACAATCAAAATAATAATTACAATATAACATGTTTTTTAAGCATGGATATTCACCCCACTTTATCATGGATATTATTAACGGTACCATACCATGGCCTAATAACATGGCTCATCAATACCACATGTCAATTTGAAAATGAAAATATTTTATAAATATGAACAATCTTTAATTTAATTTTATTACATTTTTGGAATATATGTTGTAATATGTTGTTATATTATGTTATCTAAGCATTTTTATATAATAAAATTACACACACACAAAAATACATACATACATACACACACACACACACACACACACACACATATATATATATTAAAAAAAGAATTCTTAGTGAAATTACATAAAAAAATAAAAAAAAGGAAAAAAATAACATTAATAATGAAACTAGCATAGATCCATTTTAACTTGGGATCTATCAGCCTCTGAGAGCGATCAAATTTCTCAAGGGGAAAACCTTTCTTGAAGTTTTATACTAATACAAAAATATTGCACCTAGAGATATTTGATTCCTCCAGGTGCTTCAAAAGTAAGGAATTAAGATGGATCTAGGCTCATATTATATTTCACTAAAAAATTATTAATTATTTAACAAAATTTATATCATTTCGGCTCATACTCTAACAAAGAAAAAGCTTAATATCTTTTCTATAATTATTCACATAAAATTCAATAAAATATTAATATATTTATATTTTAAGTATAATGGAATTGTCATAGCTCTGATTTGTGTTTTTTTTTTTTGGGTCATAATTGTAATGCAAATATGACTCTTATTCTCTTATAGTTTTACGGTGAATTATTATTTAAAACCTAGTTAGAAATTTTATCCATAGTATTACTAAATCAATATAATTGTTTCCATTTTGTTTACTACCTATGTACATGTAGTATGGTGTTCTTTTCTATTACCATCAAAATTGTATATGACACTGGTTAAAGGATGTTTTCATTATCATTATGTAAGGAATGATAGTCCTAAATTTGAATGCATTTAAACAGGTGTTATATTTACACATTATATATAGGGTGAAGACACTTACTACCATAACTATCCTAACATTAACACCAGCATGATGTTTGAAAGGGGCTTTCTTGGAGATTTATCACATCGAACCAAATGTTACCATGTGTCTAAGACCTATGTGACATTCATATGCTCAACATGGGTTTTCCAACAAAATGTTTTAGAGATTGAGGGATTTTCTAACATTTTCCATGAAATGAATGAAACTCTATTCTTTTTAACTTCCCACACACCACACCACCCCCCCCATTTTATTTTCATAGAATTTTTATTTTTTGTATTGTTTTCACGAATCTCAGAGTGCCACACAAGAGGAATCCTAGGGCTTGAAACCTAGGCTGTGACTAAACTTGACTAGAGACTATATCCCTCTAACCTTGTTCTTGGGTAGTCTCGCTGAAACCAAAGGTTAGATTTTGGAGTTTTGTATATATATTATTTGGTTTTTCTCCCTATAATCTTAGATCTGTTCGTGGTGATATTTCACCAGGATGAAAATTTGTTGTTCCCTTTCTCCTAGCCCACACGTAACGACATCTCTGTGTTGGTGAAGGAATAGAAGGTTCACTTTTCCACTACCTTCATCATGTAATTTGTGGCTCTAGTTTTATAATGCCTCCCATTCTGTTATGAAACGAGCTCCCAAAATAGAAGAAAAGAGAGATCAACACCTTATAAATCTGCCACTTCAAGGGGGAAACTTGCTTTGCATTACATAAATGAAAAATTCTTGGATGACAGAAATGAAAAAACCTCCTTTATATATATAGGAGTCCATGGGGTCATAATATAATACTAGGCGACCTAAAAATAATAAATGTAAGGGTACAATAATAACAATATGGGGACTACATGGGTACAACAATAAAAATAAGGGGCTAAACTAACAACAATAAGGGAATAAACTAGTAATATCGGGCCCTAACATGCCCATGTCCTTCAAAAAAGTGTCTTCCTCAATGCTTGAGTAGTTATGGATGCTTATATATAAAATTTTCATCCTCCCATGTGGAATCTTCCGTGTTTAAGTTCTTCCACTTGATGAGATACTCTGGAATTGATTAATTTCGTAGCTGTCGAGTTCTTGTTTCTATGACTGCTTCCAGTTCCAATATGATTTTTCCTTCCTCATCAAGTTCTGGCAATATTATTTGAACCTCAAGTTTGTAACCTATAACCTTCTTTAAGAATGAAACATGGAAACTTGGGTGCATTCAGAATAATGGAGGAAGCTCCAATTTGTATGCCATGGTACCAATCTTTTGCAACACCTTATAAGGACCATAGTACTTTGGCGATAATTTATTATCCTTCTTAGCTTTCTTGAGGGACATTTGTTTGTATCGTTGTAGCTATAAAAATACCCAGTAGCCTACATCATAACGCCTCTTGCTGCGATGTTGATCTCCATGTTGTTTCATTTGATTTTGTGTCAAATTTAGGTTATACTTAAAGAGTTGGACAATTTGTTGTTGATGTTTGATGTGATCTTCCATTGCTTCAACCTTAGAATTTTCTCTTAAAGATGGTGTGAGGGAATGTAGATGATATTAATAAAGTGCCATAAATGGGGTGAAATTTTTTTTTTCAGTGTGGAAGGAAGTGTTATACCACCATTGAGACATATGTAACCAGTTGACCCATTATGTTTGTTTATTAGATACAAAGCAATGAAGATATCCTTCCAAACATTTGTTCACTATCTCATTTTTCCCATTGGATTGAGGATGATAAGATGAGCTAAGAGCTATTTGAGTACCCAAACAAGAAAGTAATTCCATCCAAAAATTTGGAGTGAAAATGGGGTCTTTATCACTTACAATAATCATTGGGTTTCCATGTAGCTTTTTAATTGTTTCCATAAATTCAGTAGCAATTGTACTTTCTTTAGATGGATGAGATAATGCACAAAAGTGTGCATACTTGGTAAGCCTATCAAATACCACCACAAAGAAAGTCTTTCCTTTGGACTTCACTAAACCTATGATAAAATCCATTGAAACCTCCTCCCAACATTGATTGGAATGGATATAGGTTGTATCAAACCTGGGGTCTTAATTGTCTCAGCTTTATTTCATTGGAAAACCAGAAATTCTGCCACAAAATTTTGAATATCAAATTTAAGGCCATCCCAAAAAATTATTTCTTCACCCGGTGGTAATTTTTTAAAAATCTTGAGTGTCCTCCTAAGGGATAGGTGTGAAATTCCTAAAGAATATTTTGTTTTAGTTGGGAATTATTACAAATATATAAGTGATTTCTGTACCATAGTGAATCATTTTTCCAACTAAATGTATCAGATGTACTAGGATCTTCCTGCAGTTTTTGAATGAGTGTCCATACTTCTTCATCATTCTTCCATTCCTCCCTTGCTTCGGTTAACCAATTTGGTAGGATAATAGAAATGGAAAAAATCAATGCTTCCACATCCTCATCCTTTCTTGGGAGTGAATCTGCAACAACAATTAGCTTCCTTTTTTTGTAGATGATTTGAAAGTTATAACCCGACATCTTTGCGACCCATTTCTCTTTCTCTTCTAAAGATAATATTTTTTCCAAAAAGTATTTAAGACTATCATGATCAGATTTTACGATGAAGTGTCTTTCCATTAGGTAAGGTTTCCATTTTTTAGTGTTTGTAGTATTGCCAACATTTCGTTCTCATAAATATATTTATGTAAAGACTTTCCTTTGATTGGATGGCTTTCAAAATAAATGGGTCTTCATTCTTGCATTAAAGCAACACCAATTCTATTTACTAAGGCATCACATTCGACAATAAAGATGTTTGTGAAGTCTAGCATAACTAAGGTTGATGCTTGAGACATTGGCTCTTTAAGATGTTCAAAGGCCTTAGTTGCTTCAAGATTCCATGAAAATGCATATTTCTTCAATAATGTTGTTAGAGGTGCTGCTATTCTCCCATAATTATTAACAAACTTGCGATAACACATTGTTAACCCATTAAATCCTCGAAACTTCTTTATGTTGTGGGGAATTTCCATTCCTCAATGGATTTAATTTTGTTAGGGTATACCTTAACATCCTCCTGAAATAAAATATGACCCACATATTCAACCCCTTGTACTCCAAAGAAACATTTGTAGGTATTTTCATATACATGCTTTTCCTCCAATAGTTTGACACCTTGTCAACATGTTGAATATGATCTTTTTGAGACCTTCTATAGATTAGTATATCATCAAAAAGTATTGACAATTTTTTTGTAACAAACTGTTGGAAAATGGAATTCATCAACCCTTGAAATGTAGAAGGTTCGTTCTTAATGCTTAAAGGCATGAACAAAAATTCATAGTGACCCTCGTGAGTTAGAAATTTTGTTTTCGAAATGTCTTCAACCTTCATTCTAATTTGATGATATCCCGAACAAAGACCCAACTTGGTGAAATAAATTTCTCTGTGTAATTCATCCAATAATTCATCAATCAAAGGAATGAGAATTTTATCTTTAATAGTGACCTTATTGATATCCCTATAATCAAAAAACATTTTCCATGATCCATCCTTCTTGTGGACCAATACTACTGGAGCAAAGAAAGAAATTTGAAATGGTTGAATTATACCAGCCTCTAACATTTATGCAATCATACATTCAATTTTTCTCTTTTGGACATAAAGATATCTGTAAGGCCTGATGCTTGGAGGAACATTTCCTGGAATGAAATGAATACCATGATCATTATCACAAATAGGTGGGAGTTATTTTGGAGTTTCAAACACCTTGGAATTATTTTCCAAGAATTTTTAGAGATGTGGAGAAATAGATGATTTTGATGTTGGAACTTCTAATGAGCATAATTTTGCAATGATGCCTCCTTGTTCTTTCTTCAGAATATTTTTCATGAAATTAGAGCTTATTATCTTTCCCGACTTCCTTGCAATACCCTGTATTTCGACTTATTTTTTTTTCGAAAAACATTTCAAGATAAGTTCTTGAAAATTAAAAGCTACAATCCCCAAAGATTGTAACCATTGTACTCCTAGTATAACATCTACACCACCTGTTGGAATGGATAGAATTGGACTATTAAATAGATATTTCCCCATGGTTAGCTTGATATTATGGCAATTTCTAGAGAAATTTATAGCTCCTCCATTTTCCATTATCACTTCACACTTTGGCACTAGGTATAGGAAGAAATTCAATTCCTTGTCTACCTTACAATGAATAAAATTATGCATACTACCCGAATCAATAAGCATTATTACATTTTTATTCCTGATATGTAATTCTATCTTGAGAGTTTGAGGAGTGGTAATTCTTGCCGATTCATTACAGGATATGGTAAGATTCATTTCTTCGTTCTATAGGGTTGGTTCATAGTGTATATCCTCTTCTTTTGAAGTTTCTTGTTTCTTTTCTTCCTCCTCTTCCCAAGATATGTAATATAATTTCTTCTTAGCACACTTATGACCTTTAGTGTATTTTCTATCACAACTATAGAAAATCCAATTTTCTCTTTTTCTTCCAATTGTTGTGGTTTCAACCTTGTAGGTTGTGGAAGTGTAGGAGTAACAACGCTTCCGTCTTTATAGTTGTGGGTGGTATGCTTCCTTGTCTCCATAATTTTTCTTTCAATTTTTCTTTCCAACTTGAATGCCTTCTCCAATGCATCAATTTCCCAAAGGAGAACCTCATGTTGGATGCTATGTTTTAGAGTCCCTATCAAGACATCAATCCTATGTTCCTCTAGAATATTATTTACCCTTATATTCAATTTCTGGAAGTCCTCATTGTGCACCATCATTGAAACTTTTTTTTTAATATTTATCAATTGGCTAAAGAAGGTGTTGCTCTTTGTATCCTCATAATGTGCTATCATCTCCTCCATAAAAAATTTCGAATGACTAATTTTTTATGAAAACAAATCCATTGATACCATAGAAACCAAATTTTCTTTAAATACAAAGTTGCAATGCATATGTTTTGTGTGTTTTGCGTGTTATGTAGCTCAATGTATTGCTCCATTTGTAGTATCCAAGTTATCAGACACTTGCCATAAAATCTTATATCTATGTTCGGAATATGGTGGGTCTTAAATCCAACAATAGAGTCTATGAAATCATGATTAATATTTCTTTTGTTGTCATCATGAGTTTCCTCTACTACCTTTTCGCCATTAGGAAACTTTTTGTATAGAAACTTTGCTAACCCTTCCTTCAAACCTTCCATGTCTTTCTTCAAATACACCATGTTGCCTTCTATCTTAGTTTCCATGTCATCCATCTTAGCTTCCATGTCATTCTTCAAACCATCAATATTAGCTTCCATGCTTTTCTTCAAACCATCCATCTTAGCTTCCATGCCATCCATATTAGCCTCCATGTCGTTCTTCAAAGCATACATCTTAGCTTCCATGCCTTTCTTCAAACCATCCATCTTAGGTTCCATGCCTTTATTCAAACCATCCATTTTATTTTTTGTTACTTTTTGAGAGAGCGAAATTTTTTTGCACTTGGTCTTGCAATTTTGATATATAATGTTGCCGTTATTCATCTTCACGAGTCATAGTAGAGACTTTTGAGAGCTTAATGGGTTTTGAATTATTTTTAGGAGGATTTTTAGAACCCAATACTGATAACTATTCTTCAATATGCCTTTGGAATCACTTCAAAATTAATTTTCAAATAACACTTATGCAATTTTTTAAGGAAACACACAGCTTTTTCTTTCTTTTTAAGAGATTCACGTTGAAACTAATGTATGTCTGTAATTATGGATCTCTAAGATTTTATCTTCACACCTTTAGTAGACCTTTGAATCTTCTTTCAATTGCTGCGTGTGAGACCTAATTTGGATTCTTCAAGGAAAAGTTATGCCCAATCTCCCACAATGACCTAATTATGGACTAGTTTAGTAGAGTGAACTTGTACTGTGCCAGGTGTCATTGTTTCCTCCTTCAACTCTAAGGAGTTAAGATAACTACCGCAACAAGAAATTTCATTTTTGCCTACTCTTATGTTTTATTTTCCAAAGGTACTAACACAATAGATTCTACACTTATGCATGTGAATGCATGCTATTTTCAAATAAAAAATTCTCCACATGAGAGCTATTCACAATGGCTATTATGTATAAAAAATTCCAGCTTTATTTCAAACAAAGCTAACATACTAGTTATAATTTCGTGCATCGAAGTACTTGTTCTCTACAACAAAAAATAACATAGTTTGTTCTTCTTGCATGTAAAACATATATTTATTTCCAATGAATCTCTCTAGCATATTTATGTGCACATTGATCCATTGGAAGTATGCCTATACTTAAAAGATATTTTTTTTTTTCAAGAAGAGTAGGATAGAAAAAGTAAAAATGGAAAAAGAGAAAAAGGAAAAGAATAATATCTTAGGTGAAAACCTTTATTGAGGCATCTCATATTGACTCAATGACAAAAAACCTCCATGAGATGGTGAATGGGTTGGAAAAAATAGAGAAAAGTGAAAAATAAAAGATCCTAGGTGAAAACCTCCTTTGAGGTGCCTAGGTAGAACTACTAGTTGCAAAGCTCATTCAGGCAACCAGTAGGCCTAAGAAAAATGAAAAAAAATGAAAAAATTACTTGATGTATCTCTCTCTAATGAATGCAGGTTCTCTCTAGCCTTTGCAAGGAACAAAAGAAAGTTGGCACCAAAAGAACGAGTTTGTCAATAATCTAGTCTAAGGAAGTCAAAATTGGACTTCACCCTCCTTTTCTCAGATTTTTCATCCATTTCAAACATCCACCCATAGTTTCCAAGATTTTCTCATTCATTTTCATCGTTGTCCTAAACTGCTACAGGAAGTTTTGTTTTTTCTAAAGCAAGTCTTGTTCTTTACCAGAAATTTGTTTTTATTATACCTTGAAAACCATGCATCCATTTTCTGGTATAGTTCATGGGGATATGCATACGGTTTATGGTAACATGCTCAAGAAATTTTGGAAAATTCTAGTGCACACTTCTTGAGAAACCAACCTCCATCATCGACAATGATTTTTATTTTTTCTCAAGGTTACTGCATCTAATGGCCAAGATGTGTTATGGGGAGGTGAATAAGGGTGATGGTAACATGATAAAATAATTTAGGTCAATTCATTCTACCATTTGAGAGTTATGGATAAAGTAATTATGCTACAAGGGTGTTGTTTTGAAATGCTACAGGAAGTCATGTAACTACTACATGAAGTTACAATGAGCTACAAGTAGGTGGCACGAGGACAAGAAAAATCATCAAGGGTGTTGAGGTGTTAAAAATAAATGAGGGAATTATTGCCATCATTTCCTGCCACATTCTCATCACTCCTCCATCTCAAGCACAAGGGTTTTTTTCTGTAACCTTACCTTTTGTCACCTCTGTATATTATTGAAAGACACATAGTTCCTTCACTCCATTTTCCAACGCCACACCCCTTCCTCACTGACCTATAATAATCCTACCATCACCCTAATACCACCTCACACTCTCCCTCATCACTCATAGATATCTAGAACCCTAAAAAAGGAAGAGAAAGAGGCTCCTAGAAGAAAAAATAACTTCATGTAGCAGGCCCTGTGTCAGCATCATAAGATGCCTAAAGATGGTTGTGATCAATCATGAAGACCAACAATACTTTTGAAATGACTTTGAAAAAAGTAATGTCACTACAAGGAGGATCATCCACAAGTATACATACACGTGAAGACACAAAAATGTTCTCGCACACACACAACAAACAAGTCTAGTTAAAACACTTGAAAAAGAAATAAGATACAATAAAGAATCAAGAAGCAATACAAGAACAATGATGCAACTCCAGCTCCAACTCCAACATGCATCATCCTGCAAAAACTCAACCACAAGGTAAGACTAAGGTATGAAACTCTCTACTTTCACCCTTCTAATATATTATAGCTTAAGAAAAAATTAAAAGTGTGAAAAGGAAAGGTTTTTAATAGCCAAAATCAGTAGCAGAGAAACCTCGACATGTTCTAGTAGTTGCATTCACGTTCCCACCAAGACACCCCCACATGTGGGAGAGGAAGAAGATAGAAGTGAATAGGATGTCAGAAAGTTGGTGGTTATCATTTAGTTGTGATGAAGGACAAGGACTACCAAGGGGTAACTAAGGGAAAACTCAGTTAACAAAAAAACACTTCGAGATTATTTTGAATGTAATGAAGAAAGAGAAAAAATTGAAAAAAAAGAGAAAAAAGTAAAAAAATAAAAATAGAAGGTGGGCCCACCACCTCTTAGAATGAAAATATTGGTTGCTACATGTGAGACAAAATTGATATAGGAAGTTTTATGTTTTCTATAGGAATTTGCTACAAGAAGTAGAGCTACTACAAAAAGTTGCTAAAGGAAAAGCACATTTGCTGCAAGAAGAAGAAATTTTCTACAGTATAGAAAAATTTTCTACATGAAGGTAACATAGGGTTTCAATAGAAATATTTTTCTCCTAGGGTGGTGGAAAATGATTAATTAATAGCTACAAGGTACAAATAAACACAACAAAGTTGCAAAGGATTTGATACTGACATAGTAAATTCTCCAAGGGTGAAAGGCACACAAGTCACCAATTTGGTTATCACATCATCCTTTTTTTTTCCTCAGTTTATTAGCAGCCATTTCTCCCTTTTTATGAATAAATAGCTCTTTTTTAAGTGATTTAAATTCCATAATTTAATGATCAAATGGAATTTTCATTACTAGTTCGAGATTGTCATAAAAAATTGATTGATAATTTGATGTGTCATTGCCAAGAATTTGTATCAAAAGTAAGAGGTTTGGAATTTAATGAGAATGAAATTACTAATGAAGTAATGAATTCTAATAAATATTTATTTTCACAAGCATAACAACCATAGGGCTACCAAGAAGACTTACCAAAAGAAATTTGTTTCACTCACAAATAGAAACCATTACAGTTGAAGAATCACCTGAGAGAAAGAAGCAACCTAAAACTACATTACAAGCTCCACGAGAAACTGAGATAAGGGAAGAAATTAAAATAGGAGAATGGGAATAAGAACAATAGGAGGAGAAACATATAGATGGACAAACAAATAGTGACCGGGCTAGCATACACAAAGAACCACGGGGCAAGGAGGACGAGTAGGTTGGTCAGAGGATGAGAAAACATTTTAGTAGGGGGGTATGATGTGCCTCTAAATCAGACATAAATTAGGGCCCATCTAACCTTTGTTAGGCACATAAAAGCGATGTTAAATCTAACCTTGTACAATTAATAATGTTTTTAAGATCTAATATGTTCTTAGGAAGGTTTAGGATATTCTATAGTATATACTACAATCTTCAATTTTTACTTTGTGCTTTATACTATATTTTTTATTTCATAATACTAGTTTGATTTACTTATTCCAAAGAGACCTTAGCAGTACAAATTATGAAGTAGAAGATTTTATTTTAGTTCAATCTCTAAATTCTGCTATGAGTTTATCAGGAGAGAAGAACTGGAGGTTTCTAACTCCAACATGGTTCTGAGTACCCAACTGACAAATTATCCTTACGGCAGTACAATTGGGAATAATATAATTTATCTACCACAAAATCCTACTAGATACAATAATACTAGATCTAGTTACTGTAGTTACATTCTAAATAATGAAACAGTGGTCAGAGTCATTCTGTTGTCAACCTCTAATAATTATTCCAAGTTATACTTCTCATTATTTTTGAGAAATTCCTTAGCCTTAATAATTAAAAACTTAGTTGTATATATATAATCACGTGCTGGGCCAATAAAGTGTTCATAAAACTTTACCTCCCTTCTATTCAAGTCTATTGTATTGAAGGGATTAAGAGAATGAGTCGACATAACCCTTCAATATCTCGTAGTATACAGTTATACGATGGTCACACTACCACTACATAGAAACTAAGCCATAACTTTGGAAAAGACTAAGTTCTTATTACAATGATGCAAAATTGGTATTCCCTCCAATTCCCTATGACCTTTAACCAATACTAAATAAAATTTATAAAAGACATCAATAAGTCCTTATTCCTTACTCACCTAAAATAGAATTTGGCTATTAAAACTTATGCATGCCTCATATATCTAGTCATTATTATTACATTAAAATGAACGCTGATATTCATAGATGCCTAATACCAATTGAAAGATGATTTTCCTCCCATCCATGAGCTTCTCCTCAAAGCTCTCCCCCGAGAAGAGATCTATTTTCCCCTAACAATGACATCCTCTTTTCAGACTAGTGAAGGCACTTTTAAGCCAAATTTCCCCACCAAGTTTCTATAATGGGGTCCCATTATTCTAGGTTGTTGTTTCCCATGGCCTAAGCTTTACTTTTTATTATTTCACAAAATTTTTCTTTTTCTTTTTTAAAGCTCTCTTTTCTACCACATTGCTTCTTCTATCCCTTTTGAGTGAAATTTCCTCTTTTTACTGGGGTATCATTAGATATTTTTATTCCATTTCAATTTTTTTAGTTTGATTTCTCTCCAAGGGAATTGTTAGAGATTTGGGAAAGTACGAAAATTCTATCCTGCCCTCATGGATTCAAATTCTGGATCTCTTAATACTCTTTCTTTTCCAATTTGTATGAAATTTCTTCAATTAATATTATAAAAAATATAATTCCTCCAACATTATAATTGTTTCATATCTCCACATAGTATTTGTATTATTTATCCTAGTTAACTTAAACATACTAACTGCAAATTTGGGGTATTACATTGTTGAGTCAACCACAAATTCGAGAGTAGAGGAGAAAGACTCTAGCAATACAAAAAAGCTTGGAGAATCTCACCCAAAAGTGGATGATGGTATCCATCCATGCATATGGGTGAAGAAGATGGAGAAAATATTGTAGATAGAGAAATAGAAGCCTCTATGTTTGACACAAAGAAACAACATATTCACCTGGATGGTGTAGATGATGGTGAATTGTATTGTGACCAAACACATGTGGACGATGAATGTGAAGTGAGATGTGAATTACTGAATACAACTGCAACTCATGAATTATGTGACGTTGAAATTGTTAATGAGCACATGCATGCTCAGATATCCCACAATAGAGTGGATGAAAATTACGTTGATGTTAAATTTGATGAAGAACCATTAACTAGTGTTTAGTGGTTGCACATGATGCAACAAAATACCCTCACTAATATGTTGTTATTTGGTGAGATAAGCCTACTTATATCTAGATGCAAAGTGGAAGACAACATGTTACCAAAAACTGTGTTAAAATTTGAAAAATAAAATGAAGTGGAGAAGTGGATTTCTCTTCTCAATATTATAAATTAGTTAAATAATGTTATATAGGGAAAATCAACACTAAATGACTATAGTACGACTGAAATAAATCTGCACTAACTGAAATTGAACTAGGACATCTAGATGGAGAGTTTTGAAACTTAGCAGGTTGTTTGAATTAGATTCTCCAACACTCCCCCTTAATTACAACCAGAAAAAAAAAGAATTAAGATGTCTACTTGTCTATGTCTCATCTAGGCTTACAATTGACTTCAACATATTTTAATTTTCTTCTTCTCTTATTCAAGATCTTATAAGCTCTAAATTTTTTCAACTTTTTCTCTTTGTTGTATCCTTCAAAATTTATTTTCTTCATTTGTTGTTGTAGGTCTTCTATTGTTCCAGGTTGTCTAAGCATGTCTTGGACTTCTTCAAGAAACAACTTTTATGTGGCATGCTTCTACATATTACCCTTCGTAATGCACTTTTCTTCATCAATCTGTTGCAACATAAGATGAGAATACAGTTTTATCTCTTTAAAACTCCAATACCTTAAAATTTCATTCATGTGTTCATCATGCATGCTGTATTCAAGATTCATATTTACAACTTCTGTGTAGACCTCATCTAGACATGGTGTTGCAAGCCATTTTGAAGGAACTCCAACTCTTCTTCATTTTTTTTTGTTAACTTGCACATTACAAATCAATGGTAAGTGTAAAAACATCTCCAAAACCACATTGGTTTTGTTCCTTCTGCTCTACAATGATATCTTTCTCTTCTTGTGCTTTCTTCTCTTTCTCTACCTCTGTATCCATTTTCTCTTTTTGGGCTTCCTTCTTTGCATCTATCTTTATCTTTTTTTTTTTGTCTCTGTCTTTATGTTTGTATCTATCTTTGTCTCTTATTCACTAAGTTGTGCTGCTACAAACAGGTTATCATCCACTTGGTTTGCAAACTCAAGTGAGATTATCTCACCAAATAACATCATGTTAATATGATTTTTTTGTTACATCATCTGTAACGAATCATCATTAGCCAACATTTCTTTATCAAAATTTACATCAATATATTAATCACTTAATTTATCATAGCAGTTTACCCTCATCAACAAGCTGTATTGTTGGATTCACCAAATCGTCATCAGTAAGCTTCGTTGCTCGAATCACCCAATTTTCATCCACTTGTGGTTGTGCATAGTGGGGTTCGCGAGCATCTATGTGCTCATTCTATCTTGCTTCTACAACTTCTTCACAGACATCATCCAATGGTGGCGGAGCACTATGGGATTCAACAAAATTTCCATCTCGTTGTAGATGTGCTATTATAGATCGACCTTCATCCTCAACTTCAATGTTATCTCTTACACTAACATGCCTTCGAAGGGTATGGTAGGAAACCTTGGTTTTATTGGAATATTTTATGCATGTCAATGAAAAGGCATCCTTTTGCATCTTCACTTCCAACTCTTTCAAATAAGCTTTATACATATCTAGTTGCTTCTTTGAATTTCTTAGCCTCTTGACTTTTCCCATTTATTAGGTGTTGGCTATCTACGACTCCACAATTAAAACTAACTTCAAACATAGAAAATGCGCCTCCATGATGGCTTCTTTACTACTTAGCTTCCAAAAAATAGATAGGTGTACCAAGTTTTCTATAAAAATGACACTTATACAAAGCCCATAACCGATTAAAACAATACCTTTTTATAAATCTCCTTTTTCAAAAAAAAATTACATTGAATCAAAATCCACCTCAAAATAAATCCCTTTTCTTTAGTAACAAATTCAAGTTTTTAATAAATCACTCGTCTTAAACGAAGAAGATTACGAACATGATGACTCTTCATATTAAATAACTCTTTAAATCACTCTTATTTATAAAAGAAAATCCCTTTTCTCAAATATGAAACTTAGGAGGTTGCTCGTATTTCTTGAGAGCTATAACACAACCGCCCTTACCTCTATCCCGCGCTACCTGGAAAATGATGTAATGAATGTTGACTAACGCGACATTTTTCATTGTAGTTGAGGGTTAGTAACGCTAAATGAGGATATTTAGAGTTCTCCCCTGCATTGATAACGGAGTGTACCAAAATAGCACACGGAGTTAGCACATCATTTCTTTTTAAATCCGACTTTGAGCTGACGTTTCTTTAATCCGTTTCGCCCGCTCCTTCATTGGCTTAGCAGTAACTAGTTTCTTCTTTCTTTCGCTCATTTTTCGCAGGAGGGTCTTCAAATTTTTGTTGGTCTCTAAAAGACTTTTACAAAGGCCCACCTCTATTCTTTTCTGCTCAAACTTAACTTAAGTTGCTGCTTTTTGGAGGAGTCTTATGCAAAATAGTTCTAATACAATGTTAAAAATTGAAAACTAATAAATAGTGGACAAATTTGTTTCTCTTCTTAATAATACTAGTGAGTTAAATAATATTACATTGGGAACATCAACATTACATGAGTGCACTGAGAGTGAACTAAAATTGGACTAACTCAAATTGAAATGGGACGCCTTGATGCATGGTTTTGACACCTAGTATGTTGTTGGAATTAGATTTTCCAAGTAGCTAATGATTTCAAATAAGATCAAAATGAAGAGAAATACAGAGATTCAACACTATTTGATGAGAATACCCACTAACCACATAATAGTGGAAGATAAACTCCATGCAACTGAAGATAAAGATCAGAAGGAAGAAAAAAAGAAAGAATATTTCAATGCAGAGCATAAAGAAAATATTTTTAACATTGATCTTGAGTGTGCAAAGTACAAGCAACAATGCCTAATGATGAAAGATAAGAGAAGTCAAGAGGAGATAAGATTATTTTATCAAGAAATATGAGAGAAATAAAAATAAGAATATAAATCACAAGAAGTAGAGAAAATAAGACAATTTAAAGATGAAATTCTTTTGGCAGCAATTCATGAATGGAAAAATCCTTGAAAATGAAGCACGTTAATTGTAATGAGATGAGATCAAATTCAACAAAAGAAAAAGAAAAATTTTAAATATCTTTGACCAGGTTAATTCTAATCATTAAAAAATCCTTGAAAATGAGCACGTTAATTGTAATGTAATGAGATCAAATTTAAGAAAAGTAAAAGAAAAAATTTAAATACCTTTGAGCAGGTTAATTCTAATCAATTAAAGTCAATCAAATTTTGGTTGATAATTTGAAATCATATTGTTTTGTGTGATGAAAAAAATAAAGAAAGTATATATATCTTTAAATTAAAATTGGTATTAGAGGAACAAGTTTAAATTGGTTGTTATGATGCAATTAAAATTATAGTTTTTTTGGAATTGAAATGCAATAGTTTTTGAATTTTTTATTGAAAATATTTTTCATAGTTTATAAAGCTTTTTATATGTGAAATCACAATATTGCAAAAATATGTTAAATTTATCATTTTTGTAATTTATAGTGCAGATAAATGTCTTTCAGATTAATGTGATATTAAGTCTTATCTATCCATTTAAAAAAATTAAAATTAAAAAGGTTGAAATAAATAACGTAAGGGCCTAATTCGGTTGGGAGTTATAGCGTTTCGTTGAGCGTGAAAAGTTAAAAAAACTGACCGAATTATAAACAGGCCTACCGGATCGAGTTATATAAATGGGCCATTCCTATTTTGCAAAAAGAAGTGCAAGAAAATCTGAGAAGCAAAGATAAGTGGAGGTAGAATCACCATTAAAAATTTTAGGTGTTGCTTGCCCACATTCATTTGAAAGATTATGGAGATTTCGCGTGGCCTCCTCTCTTTAGTGGTGGCCTGTGGAGCTGTCCTTTCCCTGGGCGGCTCTGACATGCAATTGCTATTCAAGAAAATCTGTCGTAAGTTACCGCAAGGAAAGAAAGGGCGGCGTTCATGTCTTCGTTCTTCAGGTATATTTCCTTTTCTTATCTTTTTTCGTCTGAATGCTAAAACGGGTGCAGTGAAACTAATGACAGAAGATGTGGCAGGAAGAAAATCCAAGCTAAAGAAGAAAGTCCGTTTCGCCCCAAATGTGGTGGAGCCTCTATCCAACAATAAAGAATACAGGAGGAGAAAACGCGTAGTTGCTAGGACGATGTCTTCTCCCGAAGAAAACAGGACATCCGAGAACTACATGAGCGCACCTGGTACAAAGCGTTTCGAAATCCAGACATTGGCTAACCGGGAAAACCTTCGAGATAACAAAGTTACGTTCTATAATGGAACGCATCAGTAGCGAAAACAGAGCAGAGATAAGCCTAATTAGCTATGACTTTTAGGGTTTGCAGTAGCATTTTTGGACTGAAATTTGAAGAATCACATATATTGTTTAGAGTGAGCACAGTAAGGTGGAATGGAATCCCTCTAAAGGGAAATTCAATTTCAGTATAATATAGATAACTGGTTCCTTGGAATTGTTAATTGTAATTCTTTTATTGAAAAAACCTCCAGATGCCAAAGTACAGTCATCCTCTGCCAATTACCTTGTGAAGTCTCTATGTCAAAGATTGTGGCGATATTTGCGGGGAGCCAAATGAATAATAAATGTAGCTATGCTTACTAGAAAATACCTGGTTCTATTTTATTTTTTCCCTTTTTCTCACATTGGTGTTTTCTGTTAAATACTGGTGCATGATCTCAAGAGTTTGCTATGTTCTTTTGTCAACTTTCCATATTACTATTAAAAGCTTGGGTTTGTTATGTTTTTTTTGTCAACTTTCCATATTACTAATAAAATCTTGAATCTCTTTACTTTGACAAGAAGGCGTCACAGACCTTGTTCGTGCATGAACCTCGTAATCAGGCTGTGGGAGGTAAGTAGTTAACTAATTATTTGACATTTGGGAACCTGTCTTGTCAAATTCTCTGAATATTATGGCACAATAATTAGCTACACGAAAGGCTAAAACAAAATAACTACATATCAAATTATATTGAAATTACGTGACAGAAAACTCAAACATCATACCAAAAATATTGATAGATCTCTTGAGAGTTCATGGGACTTGGCATCTTCAAGAAAAACGCTATTGCTTCGTTATAAAACAGTGACACAGCCAACGGATGGGAAATTAGTTAAATAATTTGGCGATGACAATATATGCGATTTGGCTATGACATTATATGCGAAATTAATTAAAGAGTTGACAGATGCGTGGACGGATGAATATATATCAAATTAACGCCAAATTAGATAAAAGTGTGTCCGATTACATTTCAATATGATTAGGCTTCCCTAGTTACCTACATGTTACAATTATAATCTAGATGTAAATGTTAGGCTGAAAATTGTATCGCTACATTAGGATTTGATTCACGAAAACCCTAGAACTTATGATTGGAGATAAGATCTCCGTGGGAATGAAAATGCACAACTAAAAACACGAGAAGAGGATAGTAAGGTTTTCATTTGACTCTCGGGGCTAAGCTAAAAAGACTCCAAGAAGTTCAAAAAGATTAGAAAAAAATAAGAGAGGCATTAGTATAACGAGAGTATTGTTAAAGATATATAAAATAACAAAAATCATTTATTAGGAAAATATTTACAGTCAGAGTGTAATTGAAGAACAATATGAAAGTCACTTGTGTCCTGTGGTGATTATTTCTGTGATTTGGGAAATGATTCACACCCGAAATATTCGTCAGTATAATACGCTCTTATTTTAGATTGTAATATTGATTTCATGTTTGGTGTGGTGACTATTTCTGTGGTTCGCCAAATGATTCACATTCTAAGTATTCTTCGATATAATAATCTCTTCTTTTACATTGTGATATTGATTTCATATTTGGTTAGTTTGTTTTAGAATAAAATCAAAATGATTTGTAATAATATGAATGCTAAAAATGTATCCACACCAAGAGCATTAGTTTGGGATCCTTTTTCTTCTTATACTTTTCATGATTTATTGGTTGATAACATTTTGATAGGAACTATATTGATTGCTTTCTCCAATATTTAAATTTCTATAACTTTTGAAATCCTTATTTCAATTTGGAATCAGCTATTTTTTATTTATAAATCATTCAATGTGTTGGTAATTTTTTCCAGTGTTTTTTATTAATTTTTTTTTGGCTTTTTAATTGAGATATCAAGTTTTGAGTATAATTATTAGGCTGAGAAATGCCTCTTTCTTACCATCATTAACACACTAAAAAAATGGAACTATTTGTGTTGATGTTTAGTTATTTTAAAGGATGACATGTGATGTAACATTAAAGTTTTTTTGAAAAAGAGATTTTTAGTCTCACTCTATACTATAAATGTCAGAAACAAATTATTTTACATCAAATAGATGAAAATAAAAATGAGCGACATTAGTTTAGTTTGATTATAATATTCTTAAAGATATTTAAAAAAAACAAATTCATCTATTGGATTTTTTTAGTTTGATTATAATATTCTTAAAGATATTTAAAATGAACAAATTCATTTATTGGATTTTTTTTTTTTACACGAAAAGAGTAATAGAAGAAAAAAATTGAAGTCACCCACAAGAATTGAATATAAATAAATGATAATTTTATCATACATAAAATGTTAGAATGTATTCCTATACATTTAAAGTAGATAGCATGATTATGATGATTGAAATTTCACATCCTTTACATCGATCATGCTCCTTGATTAAGGTGTACCAAATCCTTTTTTATAATGTGCTCTCATGAAAAAATATTTTTAGGAGGAATGTGATATTTTGTTATGAGACCATACTTATGACACATTTTATTTTATTATTACATGCAACACTTTTTCATGAATATTGTTTTGTTAGGTTGGAATAATTGGCCTTACAAGATTATATAGTCTAGTTGTAGAACTATAAGAGAATCAAATTATTTTGATTCAATTTTCTAATTATGTGGTGACTATTTTTTAATTGGGGAAATGATAAAATTTAACAAATGAAATAAGATTGAATATAATAGAATAGGATCAAACTATATGATTGCATTTCCTCTTAGTTCCATATTGATTTTACATTTGGTTTGTTTCTTCAGTAATACAATGATTGGTATAGTATGGATGATATAAAGTGTCCTATATTGGACCATTTTTATTTTTATAATTTTTATGATTTAGTGGTTGATAAAATTTTGGTGGGATACCTCTTTATTTCTTTATAGAATATATATATTCTTACATATTATGAACTTCTTATTTCAATTACCAATAAGTCATTGTTTTTTATCAATCATGGACTATGTGTTAGTAATGTGTTCAACCTTTTCCCATTGAATTCTTTTTTTGAGCCTCTTAATTCACATGATTAAGTTTTGAGTATAATTCTTAAGGTGAGATGCATTTAATTTTATTAAGGTAAACTTACTCAATTGTTTTTGAATCATTTGTGTCTTTAATTATCATAAAGGATTACAAATAAGGTAACATTACTATTTATCAATGGAAAATATATTGGAACTACGAAAGAAGGGTTGTAGTTACACCAAAACATGTAAGTTATACTAAACAAAAGGATCACTTTAGTTACCAAATTCTTGGGGTGTTTATTCACATATCCAGCAGGGCTGAATTATCTAATGTACAACAATTTTAGATGATTTTCCATGTTTTTTCTAAAAATTATGTACAACAATTTTAGGGGATTTTGCATGTTTTTTCTAAAAAAAAGATTAACTTTACAGTACAAAATGTCATTAAAATTTTTTGAACCTAAGCCAAGGGTGTTTCAATCTAGAGACCTATAAGAAAAGGGTGTTTCAATATAGATGCCTTTGGCTATGATATCACTTGTTGGTTGTGATACCACCTTTTGGAATCACAATTGAGGTTACACCAAAACGAATCAAAATTAGTAAACAAACATATCCCCAAAGCTAATGGATCCTTGAAAAATCCTTCTCATGATTGACATGAAAGTATCCAATGATTCAATATTATATCAACCTTACTTAAAGAAAATTCAATTAATTATGAATTTATAATCATTAATATTTATTTACAGGTTGCTATAAATGATTTTTTATACAGGTGATGTGTAGGCATAATCTAAGAATATTTGTAAACATTTTGACATATCAGCTTAATATGTTAAATTTATATTAGTATGTCCAATTTATATTACATTAATACATAAATATTGGTAAAAATTTACATGTAGTGCCCATTATGGGGAAGATGTTGTAATTTCATTAGAAAATTAAAAGTAATATAAATCATAAAATTCCATTTATTAGATGAATATGTTGAATTTATATTAATATATCCAATTTATATTACATTAATACATAAAACATTAGTAAAAATTTACATGTAGAGCCCAATATGAGGAAGATGTTGTAATTTCAGTAAAAAAATTAAAAGTAATATAAATAATAAATTCAATTTATTACACTAGAACTTTGTTTTTATTAATAAAATTAAGAATATTTTTTTAGATAAAAGAATATAATAATATACATATTACATTAAAATATATAAGTATCACAATAAGTTAAGATCCATTTTATCTTCTAAAATAATCATTCTGGAACTATATTTAAATTTAATTAATAAAAATATCACAACTTTAATACTTACAATATAACAACATGTTTAGCCAAAGATATACACCACTTTTCCATAGATATTATTAACCTATAAATATGATTTGTTACAATACCATTTGCTAATACATTGATCAGATTTGGATCAAGGACCTAAGTGATAGCTCAAATTTCAAAGCTTTCGGAAGTGTGCATAACCCGAGCAGCCAGATATATCTCGTCTTCCTTATTCTGGCACCGTGAACAGTTCAAAAAATCGACACTGTATGAAGAAGTTATCACGTTTTGAAAAGTCCAGTAAACCACATTTTTTGGCTTTTGACCAAGTTTCACTGAGTTTTGAAATTAAGAAAAGAAAGAATATTCTAGGATATATTCCTACAATATTCCTAGAATATTCCTTAGAATATTCCCTATAATATTCCTTCCATACAAGTAGCAAGTGCATAAGTGTTGCATTTTAATTGGGCAGTTTTTTTACTTCTGTGTTCTCGACCAATTAGAGGCTGCCATGTAGCAAGCTCGGAGGCCGCCACGTGGCACAATTTTTGTGGTCAATATTTTGTTGGGGTGACTGGGGCTTGACCCCAAGAGCTACTGCCAAACACGCCTCTGCCTTATCGTATGTCCTATTGTTAGCTCTTAACCATTACAAGCATGGTTTATATTTAAATATTAATCGTTTGAAGTTTGGGGGTTCAGAGGGTCCAGCCCCTCCCATATGGCCTTAGGCCCGGAATCACCGGCTTAAACTTATCCACAACCATCTGCAAACTCCTATCCCCCAGCATGTTTCAAAGGTTGTCACATGCAACAATTAGAATTAACGTTATATCTGCATGGTTAATCTGTTAACAATTATGTCTCCACGGGGTTGTGTGGTCACATGTGTTATGGTTTACTTCAATTTTTATGCCGACGGTTATGGTTTTGAAGACCGCGAGATTAGGGATATTTGCCCAACCCCGTAACCAACTTTTATTTCCAATGGTTAGCCTAGAAGAATCCTTGGCAAGTGCACCAATTTTGGCAAAAAATCCCTATTCTCATTGCAGATAACTCCAGTTCCCCAAATTTAGTGAAGGATTTTTACGTGACAATTGAAAATTCTTGTTTTGGCTCTATCTTGAGCTAGACTCGTCCATTATGAGAGGACCAATAGTTAATTTAGACTATCTCAAACATTCCAGACACATTGGTGAGGGTTGCAGAGCCATCAAAAGACTTTTGAGTAGGTTTTTTTCATCAGAGAAGTTCTAAGGGCCACTAGGGCCACCATGGGCCAACAACAGTTTAAGGCCTAGCAACGGCAGCTAGAGAACTTATTCAGGAATAAAATAGTCAATTTTGGATTCTTAGGATTATCTGGAACTAATGGTCTTGTTTTCAAAGCCTGTAGAGGAATTTTGAAGGCCGAGATACTTCAAAGAAGTTCCAGGGGCCACTAGGGCCAACAAGTGCCAGCAGGAGAATGAGGCCTATCCAGAGTAGCCAGTATCCACCCTCAACAAACCAATAGTCTATTTAGAATATTTTTATACTTATTAATCCATTTATGGAGTTTGCAGAAGCGTTTGAGGGCTTCTAAAAGTCGATATTCTTAAGAGAAGTTTTCAGTGACCCGAGAACCAAGGGGTGCCACCAGGTGTTGGAGGTGAAACTAGAGTAGCTGGAGGCCAATTTCTGCAATTGAATAGTCTATTCTGAATATTTTGGAAATTTTGAATCCAATGAAATGATTTTTAGAGTAATTTGAAGACTTATGAAGGTCTAAAACCTACAGGGAAATTTTGGGTAGCTAAGGGTCATCAGCGGATGGTGGCCTAGATTGGGGAGCCAATGCTCATTTTGAGAAAAATATCAGTCCATTTTGGAGGTATTATATGTGATTGAGATAGTAGGTAAGGTTTTAGGGACAGAAAAATATTTATGTGGGAGTTAGTGCCACTTCAAACCTCAAGGAAGCTTAAGGGCACCGACAGAAGGAGTCAAGTCTAAGGGAACCTAGTTCTATTTTTAGAGTGATGACAGCCATGATATGGATATAAATGATATTATGAACCCATTGGTTCAGTTTAATAACCATTGCAGTTTAGTTTTTAACTTGTAAAACAAATTTTCCATAATCCCAAAGATGAAAGTCAAGATGGAAAGAGCTCAAGGAGACGTAGCGCACGATATTCGGGTGAAATTTCAGATTTAATTTGTTGTTATGTGTTTATTTTTATTTTCATAATTATATGGCTATTTCACATGTTTAATATCAACAAAATAAAATGGTCTTAAAGCACTTAAACAATTCAAAAATATACACGTATTTTAAGTATAAAATTCTACAAAAGTCAACTATAAGCTAGATATTTATTTTTTTAACTGAGTGGGAGGTTCTTGAAAAGCATAAAAATTTATCCAACCCATTTTCAGATCAGGTTGGTATCGAAGAAATTTTTTTCTTTATTGATAGAGAACTAGGTTGCTTGTTGACTTGAAAGATGTTTACACTATGAAAGAATTTGAATGTTTGTAAACTGATTGTTTCTTACAAGTTTAATATTTCTAGAGGTGAAGGGAGAGCTATAGTTAGTTAATTCCAAAAGAGGAAAAGAAGGAATAATTTTTAAGACATCATCCTTACCCAAAGGACCCCAAGGCAATCCTTGAAGCACAAGAGGGTTTGTTTGCAAAAGGCTCCTTGAAGAAGAGCTTAACTCTACATCCATTTTGTTCAGAAGCTTTGTCAACTGTTTTTGAAAGCTTTGTGAATTTTTGATTGAATTTATTTTCTTCATTGGCATAATGATGACAACTTCTTCAAGTGAGGTTTCAAAATACTCGTCCTTCACAAGATTATTCGATGAAGAAATGAAGCGAGACTTCTACATCTTGAAGAATATGGTGCAAATTTTGTTTGAAGATAGAAGAGAAAGCACTAGACTTCTTGAGCAATTGGCTGCTATGAAGAAAGAGAAATAG
Organism: Pinus albicaulis; assembly: GCA_034641835.2. Classification (NCBI taxonomy): domain Eukaryota; kingdom Viridiplantae; phylum Streptophyta; class Pinopsida; order Pinales; family Pinaceae; genus Pinus; species Pinus albicaulis. The sequence continues at coordinate 396,258,282 of CM076570.1, forward strand.
CAACTTCTCCAAAGAATGCATGAGATGGAGATGCAACTCCATCAATCCCAAGAAGCCTTAACCAAGAACATGCATGAAGCAGAGGTAATTCACTCAAATTTGTCTTCAATTTCATCTTCAGATAGATGTGTTGGTTCATTTGAAAAGCACAATAGACGTACATGGTCCAAGTTGAAGTTTAAAATGGGCTATGAAGGCAAGGGTTTAGTCAAAAATGCACAAGGCATGGTTTAACCTGTTTTGGTTGAGGAAATACCAAAGAAATTTGGTCTAGGCTATCTTCAATGTTATGGTGAAAATATACATCCATGAAGACATGTGAGACAACTTTGAAAATAAATTTTGTTCCAAGTTCTAAACCACAAACATTTCAAGGTTGTTTTCAAGTTGATTGCCATTGTTTGAAGGCTATGTTGCAGCAAGATGTGTGTAGACATGAAGCTTATGGCGAGCATGAGAGTTCGGATAGTTTTCAAGAAATTAACACTAATTTTAGTTTTCAAGAGAAAGCTAGAACTTCTACTAGTTCATATCCTCAAGAAGGTAAAAAGGATGGACATGAAAATCAACATCTAAGTTATATTTCTTCTCATAGTCAAGTTGATTATGTTTCTGATAAGCATGAAAATTCTTCATGCTTGAATGGAAGAAAGTGTTGATGTGCATATTGTGGTCTGTGTAACCATGTTGTTTCAAAATGCTAGAAGAGCATGAAGGTGTATAAGAAATAGTTGAAGCGAAGGAAACTTGCAAAGAAGGTGCATAATACTTTCACACATTGCCAGAAGAAAGGACATATTGTTTCCCAATGTTGGACATTGCATCCAACTAATCATTCCAAGCATAAGAGGCAAGAGGATAGAAAGACTGGTGAAATTGGAACCAAAGATTCCATCATTGATGTGAGAACAGATGTTTCACATGAAAAAGATTTTCAGCAGCAAAAGTCACCATGGAAGTGGCTTGGTAAGAAGTGGTTTGACTTCTTAACTCAGTAATACATACATCCATTTGTACATATGCAAATTTTAGTTATGTATGCATTTATTTTGGAAACTTACGTTTGTTTGAGCCAGCTTGGATCGATGATCAAGGACATGATGTTCAACTACCTTCTATAAATTTCTCACCAGAAATTTTTGGGTGAGTTCAAGGAGGAAAATTCTTGACAGGAAGAGAAGATAATTCAAGAAGGGAAGTGTTCACTACCTTTGAGTTGTGGTTCAAAGGCACTAAGCCATGCAAGAAAATTTTTATGGAGGATAAAATGAAGAGGGTGTTGTACTCTCATCTACTGAACATATCAGGTAATCAATATTTTGGGGTCCAAAATATTCCCAATGGGGGGTGTGATCAAATTTGGATCAAGGACCTAAGTGATAGCTCAAATTTCAAAGTGTTCGGAAGTGTTCCAAACCTGAGCGATCGGATAGATCTCATCTTCCTAATTCTGACGCTGTGAATTGTTCAGAAAACCAACACCGTATGAAGAAGTTATCGCATTTTGAAAATTCAAGTAAACTTCAATTTTTGGCTTTTCACCAAGTTTGACTGATTTTGGAACAAAAAAAAAAAAAAATATTCCAGGGAATATTCATGGAATATTCCTAGAAATATTCCCCAAAATATTCCCTCTAGACCAGTAGAAGGTGGAAAAGTGTCGCATTTTAATTGGGTATTTGGTTGAATTTTGTGTTCTCAACCAATTAGAGGTCTCCACGTGGTAGGCCGAGAGGCCGCTACATGGTCCAGTTTTTGTGGTGAAATTTTTTTTTTGGGTCCTTGGGGCTCAACCATGAGACCTGCTTCCAAACACACCCGCACCTTACCTTATGTCATATGGTAAGTTCTTCACCATTACATGCATGGATTGTATTTAAATATTAACCATTTGAAGTTTGGGGATTTAGAGCGGCCAGCCCTGACCATATGGCCTCAGGCCTGGAACCACCGACGTAAACTTATCTACAGCCATTTGCAAACTCCTATCCATGAGCACGTTTCAGAGGTTGTGACATGAAATATTTAGGATTACTGTTATATCCACATGGTTAATCCATTAATAGTTATGTCTCCACGGGGTTGTGCAGTCACATGTGTTGTGGTTTACTCCAACGTTTATGCCGACAGTTATGGTTTTGAAGACTGCGAGGTTAGGGCCATGTGCCCAACCCCCTAACTAAATTTTGTTGCCAACAGTTAACCTGGTGGAATCCTTGACGAGCACGCAAATTTTGGAAAAAATCCCTATTCTGACCGTAGATAACTTCATTTCCCCAAATTTAGTGGAGGAATTTTAGGTAACACTAGAAAACTCTTGTTTTGGCTCTATCATGATCTAGACTCGTCCATTCCGAGAGTGCAAATAGTCAATTTAGACTGTCTCAGAGATTCCAAACTCATTGGTGAGGGTTGGAGAGCCATCCGAGGAATTTTTTTTAGGTTTTTTTATTTAGATAAGTTCTATGGGCCACTAGGGCCACCATGGGCTAGTAGCAGTTTCAGGCCTTCCCAGGGAAATTAGAGGCCTTATTCAAGAATCCAATGTCAATTTTTGATGTTTTGGACATTTTGGAACTATTGGTGTGGTTTTCAGAGCCGTTGTAGGACTTTTTAAGGCCGATATGCTTCAGAGAAGTTCCAGGGGCCACAAGGGCCAACAAGTACCAACAGGAGAATGAGGCCTATCCAGAGCAGTCGGTATCCATTCTCAGCAAACCAATATTCTATTTCAACTATATTGATAGTTTGAAATCAATTTAGGGATTTTATCGAAGATTTTAAGGACTTCTAAAAGTCTAGATGCTTCAGAGAAGTTTTCAGTGACCTAGAGCCATGGGGTGCCACCAGGTGTTGGAGGAAAAACTGGAGTAGCCAGAGGCCAATTTCTCGAAGTGAATAGTCTATTATGACTATTTTGAACATTTTCAATCCAATGAATGGATTTTCAGAGTCATTTTAAGACTTATGAAGGTCTATAACCTACATGGAAATTTTTGGGCAACCTAGGGTCATTAGTGGATGAAGGCCTAGATTGGGGAGCCAGTGCTCGTTTGGAGGAAATGATCATTCCATTTTGGAGGTTTGATATGTGTTGGAGACATTAGGTGAGATTTTAGGGACAAAAAATTAATTTTGAGCGAGTTAGTGCCACTTCAAACCTCGGGGAAGCTTAACGGCACAAACACAAGGAGTTAGGTCTAAGGGAACCTAGCTCTGTTTTCAGAGTGATGACAACCATGATAGGGATATAAATGGTATTATAAAGCCATTTTTTTACTTCCTTAAACCAATAGAATTGATTTTGTAACTTATAAAAGAAATTTTCCATAATCCCAAAGAGCCAAGTCAAGATGACAAGAGCTAAAGGAAACATAGCCCATGATATTCCGGTGAGCTCCAATATTAAAATTGATCTTATGTGTTGATGTTTATTTGCTGCATTATATGGTTGTTGCACATGTTTAATATCAGAAAAAATAAATGGTCTTAAAGCACTTAAATAGTTAAAAAACATACACCCATTTCAAGTATAAAATTCCACAAAAGTCAAGTATAAGCTAGATATTTATTTGTTTAATTGAGTGAGAGGTTCTTGAAAAGCATAACAAGTTATCCAACCCATTTTCAAATCATACATGGCTCATCAACATAGTATGCCAAGATATTTTATAAATATTTTATTTCAATTTAATTAATTTTTTTTTATTAAACCTTGAACAAAAAAATATAATTTCTTTTGAGATATTTTTATCACTTTATCACATTAAAATATAGCAAATATCAATTAAGACATTTTTTACAAAATAAATTAAAATAATAATTTTGTAACCATTTTTAAATTTCATTAATAAGTACATAAAAACATAAAATATAACAATATTTTTAACCATGGATATTCACCACCATACCATGGACCAATATCTCTTATATCACAATCAAAATAATGATTACAATATAAAAAAAAAAATTAACCATGGATACTCACCCCACTTTACCATGGATCTTATTAACCATACCATACCATGGGATAATTACATGGCTCATTAATACCACATGGCAATTTCAAAATGAAAATATTTTATAAATATGAGTACTTTTTTAATTTAATTTTATTACATCATTGGGTCAGGAGCCACTCTTCATCCTAATATGAAAGAGATGTTGTAATGTGTTGTTATATTATGTTATCTAAACATTTTATATAATAAAATTATATATATATATATATTAATTAAACATTTTTTCTTAGTGAACTTACATAAAAAATAAAAATTAAATGAAAAAAATAACATTAATAAGGAAACTAGCATAGATCCATCTTAACTTTGGATCTATCATCCTCCGAGAGGGATCAATTTTTGAGCCGAGAAAAGAAGATTGCACCTAGAGATATTTGATTGCTCTCGGTGCTTGATAAGTGAGGAGTTAAAATGGATGTAGGCTCATATTATATTTCACTAAAAATTTATTAATTGTTTAAAAAAAATAAAATTTATATCAATTTTTCTCATATTCTGGAAAATAAAAATCTTAATATATTTTCTTTAAGTAGTCACATAAAATTCAAAAAAATATTAATATATTTACATTTTAAGTATAATGGAATTGTCATGGCTCCAATTTTTTTTTTTGTCATAATTGTAATGTAAATATGACTCTTATTTTCTTATAGTCTTACACTACATTATTATTTAAACCCTAGTTAGAAGTTTTATCCAAAGTCTTAGTAAATCAATATAATTGTTTCCATATTGTTTAATACCTATGTACATCTATTATGTTGTTGTTTTCTATTACTGTCAAAATTTTATATGACACTAGTTAAAGGATGTTTTCATTATCATTATGTAAGGAACGATAGTCCTAGATTTGAATGCATTTAAACGTGTGCTATATTTACATACTATATATAGGGTGAAGTCACTTACTACCATAAATATACTAACATTAATACCATCATGAAGTTTGAAAGGGGCTTTCTTGGAATTTTATCACATCGAACCAAATGTTACAATCTGTCTAAGACCCATGTGAAATTAATATGCTTACCATGGGTTGTCCAACAACATGTTTTAGATATTGAGGGATGGTCTAACAGTTTCCACGAAATGAACGAAACCCTAGAATTTTGAATTTCCCACCCTCGCCCATTTTCTTTTAATATACTTTTTATTTTTTTGTATTGTTTGCCCGTATCTCAGAGCGCCACACAAGAGGAATCCTAGGGCTCAACAGCTGGGTTGTGACTCAACTTGACTAGAGACTATATCCCTCTAGCCTTTTCCCTGGGTGGTCTCCTTGAAATGAGAGTTATGGTGAATAATAGAAAAGGTTCAGATGTTAGATTTTCGTATATACATTATTTTATTTTTATCCCTCTTATCTCAGATCTTCTTGTGGTGATATTTCACCAAGATGAAATTTTTTTGCTTCCCTTCTCCTAGCCCACACGTAACGAAACCTCCATGTTGGTGAAGGAATATAAGGTTCACTTTTCCACTACCCTTATCATGTAATTTTTGGCTCTGGTTTTATAATGCCTCCCATTATGTTATGAAAAAATCTCCCAAAATAGAATAAAATAGAGATCATCGTCTTAGAAATCAACTACTTCCAGGGGAAACCTGCGTTACTTTACAGAAATGAACAATTCTTCGATGGCATAAATGAAAAAACCTCCTTTATATATATATATATATATATATATATATAGGAGTTCATATGGTCACAATATAATCCTAGTTGACCTAACAATAATAATGTAACGGAAAAATAATAAATATATGGGGACTACAGGGATAGAAAAATAAAAATAAGGGGGCTAAACTAAAAATAATAAGGGACTAAACTAGTAATATAGGGCCCTAACATGCCCATGTCCTTCAAAAAAATGTTGTTCTAAACGCTTGAGTAGTTATGGATGCTTCTATATAAAATTATCATCCTCCCATGTGGAATCTTCAGTGGGTAAGTTCTTTCACTTGATGAGATACTCTGGAATTTATCGATTTCATAGTTGTCAAGTTCTTGTTTTTGTGGCTGCTTTTGGCTCCAATACGATTTTTCCTTCCTCATAAAGTTCTATAAATATTGTTTTAACCTGAATTTTGTCACCTACAACCTTATTTAAGAATGAAACATGGAAACTTGGGTGCACTCGGGAAGATGGAGGAAGCTCCAATTAGTATGCCATGGTATTAATCTTTCGCAACACCTTATAAGGACCATAATACTTAGGTGATCTTTTATTATCCTTCTTAGCTTGCTCGAGGAACATTTTTTTGTATCATTGTAGCCGTAAAAATACCTAGTAGCCTACATCAAAACTTCTCTCGCTGCGATGTTGATATCCATATTGTTTCATTCGACTCTGTGCCAAATATAGGTTATCCTAAAAGAGTTCAATAACTTGTTGTCGATGCTCGATGTGATCTTCCACGGCTTGAACCTTAGAATTTTATCCTATAGATGATGTGATGAACTGTGGATGATATCTATAAACTACTATAAATGGGGTCATTTTTTTGTAGCGTGGAAGGAAGTGTTATAACACCATTGAGTCAGATGTAACCAATTGACCCATTGTGTTTTTTTATCAAATACAAAGCAACGAAGATATCCTTCCAAAAATTTGTTCACTATCTATGTTTTCTCATCGGATTGAGGATGATAAGATGATCTATGAGCTAGTTTAGTAACCAAACAAGAAAATAATTCCGTCGAAAAATTTCTAGTGAAAATGGGATCTCTATTGCTAACAATAATTGTTGGGTTTCCACGTAGCCTTTTAATTGTTCCCATAAATTCAGTAACAATTGTACTTGCTTTAAATAGATGATATAATGCACAAAAGTGTGTATACTTGGTAAGCCTATCAACTACCACCATGATAGCACTATTTCCTTCGGACTTAGGTAAACCTGTGATAAAACCCATTGAAACCTCCTCCCAAAGTTGAATTGGAATGGATATAGGATGTAGTAGACCCGGTGTCTTAATCGTTTGGGCTTTATTTTGTTGGAAAACCAAAAATTCTACCACAAAATTTTGAATATTAGATTTAAGGACATCCCAAAAAAATCTTTCTTCACCTTGTGGTAATTTTTAAAAAATCCTAGGTGTCCTCCTCTTGGATAGGTGTGCAATTCAAAAATATTTTTTTTTTTTAGTTGGGAATTCTTACAAATATATGAGCGATCTTTGTACCATAAGGAATCATTTTTCCAACTAAATGTATCATATGTGCTAGGATCTTGCTGCAAGTTTTGAATGAGTGTCCATACTTCTTCATCATTACTTCATTCCTCCCTTGCTTCGGTTATCCAATCTGGTTGGATAATAGAAATAGCACAAATCAGTGCTTCCAAATCCTCATCTTTTCTTGGGAGTGAATCTGCAAAAATGTTTAGCTCCCCTTTTTTGTAGATGATTTCAAAGTCATAACCCAACATCCTTGTGACCCATTTTTGTTTCTCTTCCAAAGATAACCTTCATTCCAAAAAGTATTTAAGACTATCATGATCCGTTTTTACCTTGAAGTGACTGCCCATTAGGTAAGGTTGCCATTTATTTAGTGCATGTATTATTGCCAACATTTCCTTCTCATAAATTGCTTTCTTTAAATAATTTCCTTTGATTGGATGGATTTCAAAAGAAATGGGTCTTCATTATTGCATTAAAAAAACACCAATTCCATTTCCTGAGGCATCACATTCCACAATAAAGGTGTTTGTGAAGTCTTTCGTAGCTAAGACTGGTGCTTAAGAAATTGCCTCTTTAATATGTTCAAAGGTCTTAGTTGCCTCAGGAGTCCATGAAAATGTATCTTTCTTCAGTAATGTTGTTAGAGGTGTTGTTATTCTCCCATAATTATTAAGAAACTTGCGATAATACCCTATTAACCTGAGAAATCCTCGCAGCATTGTTATGGTTCTGGAGACTTTCCATTCCTTAATGGCTTTAATTTTTTTAGGGTATACCTTAGCACCCTCCTGGGATACAATATGACCTAGATATTCCACCTCTTATACTCCAAAGAAACATTTTGAGGTTTTTGCATATAATTGTTTCTCCTCCAATAGTTTTAGCATCTTGTCAACATGTTGAACATGATCATTCCAAAACCTTCTATAGATTATTATATCATCAAAAAATACTAACAAACAATTTATAATGAGGGTTGGAAAGTGGAATTCATCAACCCTTTAAATGTATAAGGTGTGTTCATAATGCCTAAAGGCATGACCAAAAATTCATAATGACCCTCATGAATTTGAAACGTTTTTTTCATAATGTCTTCAGTCTTCATTCTAATTTGATAATATCCTAAATGAAGATCAAAATTGGTGAAATAAATTTCTCCATGTAATTCATCCAATAATGCATCAATAACATGAATGAGAATTTTATCTTTAATGGTGGGCTTATTTATATTCCTATAATCTAGACACATGTCCCATGATCCATCCTACTTGTGCACCAATACTGCTGGAGAAAAGAAAGAACTTTGAAAAGGTTGAATTATACCAGCCTCTAGCATTTTTGCAATCATATGTTTAATTTTTCTCTTTTGGACACAAGGAGATATGTAAGGATTGATTCTTGGAGGAGCATTCCCTAGAATCAAATGAACAACATGATCATGATCATGAATAGGTGGGAGTTATTTTGGAGTTTCAAACACCTTGGAATTATTTTCCAAGTCCTTTTGGAGATTTGGAGAAATAAAAGATTTTGATTTTGGAACTTCTAATGAGAATAATTGTGCGATGACGCCTCATTTTTCTTTGTTCATAAGATTTTTCATGACATTAGAGCTTATTAAATTTCCCAGCTTCCCTGCAATACCCCTTATTTCAAATTCTTTTCCTTCTGAAAACAATTTCAAGAAAATTTCTTGAAAATTGAAAGCTACCGTCCCCGAAGATTGTAACCATTATACTCCTAGTCTAACATCAACACCACCCATTGTAATGGAAAGCATTGGAAATTTAAATAGATATTTCCCCATGGTTATCTTGATATTGTGGAAATTTCCAGAGAAATTTATATTTTCTCCATTTTCCCCCATCACTTGACACTTTCACGCTAGATATAGGAAGATTTTCAATACCTGACAATGAATAAAATTTTGGGTACTACCCGAATCAATAAGCACTATTACATTTTTCTTCTTGATATGTCCTTCCATCTTGAGAGTTTGAGGAGTCATAATTCCTTCCAATGCATTACAGGATATGGTCAGATTAATTTCTTCTTCCTATATGGTTGGTCCCTAGTGTATATCCTCTTGTTTTGAAGTTTATTGTTCCTTTTCTTCCTCCTCTTCACAACCTATGTAAAATAATTTCTTCTCAGCACACTTATGAACTTTAGTGTATTTTCTATCACAACTATAGAACATCCATTTTGCTCATTTTTATTCCAATTTTTGTGGTTTCAACCTTATAGGTTGTGGAATTCTAGGAGTAGAAACACTTCAATATTTATAGTTGTGAGTGGTATGCTTCCTTGTCTCCATAATTTTTCTTTCAATTTTTATTGCCAACCTCAATGCCTTCTCCAATGTGTCGGGTTCCTAAAGGAAAACCTCATGTTGGATGTCATATTTTAGAGTCCATATGAAGAAATCAATCCTATGTTCCTCTCAAATATTATTTACCCTTATATTCAATTTTTGGAAGCCATCAATGTGCTCCATCATTGGACCCTTTTGTCTGATATTTATCAATTGGCTAAAGAAGGTGTTTCTATTTTATCCTCACAATGTTCTATCATTTTGTCCATAAAAATTTACCAAGTGACTAATGGTTTACGAGAACAAGGCCATCGATACCATACAAACTGATTTTGTTGTAAATATAAAGTTGCAATGTGTACCTTTTGTGTGTTTTACGTATTATGGAGCTCCAAGTATTGCTCCATTTGTAGTATCAAAGTTATCAGATCCTTGGAATCAAAATTCCTCATATCTATCTTTGGAATATGCTGGGTCTTAAATCCAACATTAGAGTCTATGAAATAATGATTAATATTTCTTTTTCTCTCATCACGAGTTTCCTCTACTGCCTTTTGGCCATTAGGAATATTTTATGGTAGCAAATTTGCTAACCCTTCCTTCAAAACTTCCATGTATTTCTTCAAACATTCTATGTTTCCTTCTATCTTAGCTTCCATGCCATTCTTCAAACCATCCATCTTAGCCTTCGTGCCTTTCTTCAAACCGTCCATCTTAGCTTCCACGCCTTTCTCCAAACCATCCATGTTTCCTTCTATACCATCCATATTAGCTTCCACGCCATCCATTCTAGCCTCCATCTCATTCTTTAAACCATCAATATTAGCTTCCATGCCTTTCTTCAAACCATCCATCTTAGCTTGCATGCCTTTCTTCAAACGATCCATTTTATTTTTTGTTACTTTTTGGAAGAGCGAAATTTGTTGCACTTGGTCTTGTAATTTTGATATATCATGTTGCACTTCTTCCTCTTCATGAGTCATAATAGAGCCTTCTGAGGGATTAATGGGTTTCAAATTATTTTTAGGAGGATTTTTAGAACCCAATACTGATATCTATTCTTCAATATGCCCTTGGAATCACTACAAACTTATTTTTCAAACAAGACTTATGTAATTTATAAAAAAAATACACATATTTTTCTTTCTTTTTAGGAGCTTAATGTTGAAATTGATGTATGTTTGTAATTCTTAATCCCTAATATTTTAACTTCAGTCCTTTATTATCCCTCTAAATCTTCTTTCTAATGCCACACGTCACACCTAATTTGGATTCTTCAAGGCAAAGCTATGCCCAGTCTCCCACAATGACCTAATTATGGACTAGTTTAGTTTATCGAACTTGTACGGCATGCCACGTGTCACTGTTTCCTCATTCACCTCTGAGGATTTAAGATAAATATCGCGACAAGAAATTTCCTTTGTGCCTACTCTTATGTTTTATTTTCCAAAAAGGAATAATGCAATAGATTCTATACATGTGCATGTGAATGCATGTTCTTTTCTATAAAAAAAATTTCCACATGAGAGCTATTCACAATGGATATTATGTATAAAAATTCCATATTTATTTCAAACAAGGTTAAGATACTAGTTATAATTTTGTGCATGAAAGTAGTTGTCCTCTCCAACAGAGAATAACATAGTTTATTCTTCTTGCGTGTAAAACATATATTTATTTCAAATGGAAACTAACTAAATCTTTCATGGAAAAATAAACACATTTCTTTTCCAAAGGATCAAATGCATAATATTTATTCTTTCATGAAAATAAATATTTTCATCTTACCAAAAGATGTAGCCCAATAAATATACATAGTCTTATCCCAAACAAAACTAATACCAGAGTTTATACCTTTAGGTGTGCATATGCATATTAATTTTCCCAAAATAATACTAACACAATAAATATTATGTAATTAAACCATCCTTTTCTCTAGAATAAAATACAAAAACTGTACTTTTCCATGCATTCAAGTGCATACACTTGTCTAAAGAATATTAACATAATAAATATTGTGATTAGTAGTTTTCCTCTGCACAAATCTAATTCAATAATCCATACAAGAATATGCTTTTCTATTCTAATATTTTTTAAGGGTTCTAACACAATAAACGCTTCTTTTCATACAAACATATATATTTACTTTCGAAGGAATCTAACACACTAATTATTATTTTCCCAAAACTTAGCTAACTCACTAGCTATTATACATGCAATATAAAATATTTTCTTATCATTTCACACATCAATTAGATTTGTAATATTTCCTCAAGAAATAACATTAATAAAATATCCTTCTCAAATAACACAACCAATTGAATTTTATGCAAAAATTTTATGTGAGATTCTTCTCATAAAATTTATTTATCTCTTTTTGCACAACTGAAACTCACCATGCATGTAAAATCACATATTCAATTCTAGTAGAACAAATATACTAGATATTATTCATGTGCACCTAAGCACATATTATCTTCAAGAGTCCAATATTTATATTTAAAAATTTTAATGTATATGCATCATAAGAACATCGTTGCTAATCTTTTAAATGAAATAAATTAATTCATTTTCAAGGATTATCAACATAATTGTTCTATTTTTGTGCATGTGAATAACTTATTTATTTTCTAGAAATATCAACCTAATTGTTTTATTTCCTTTTGCATGCAATTAATTTATCTATTTTAATAATATTAACACAATAGTTATCTCTATATGTACATAGCCAACTATTATTATCCGCCACAAAAATCGAATGGAAGCACTATGTTTTACTCTGTTTTTCTTGTTTTAGTCATAAACTTTGGACGTGGCTTCTGAACACATGGAAACAAATTCCAAAAAAATAAAACACACCTTTTTTTGGAACGGGCTCATAAAAAAAAACTTGTCTCATTTTTTACATAGGTGTCATGATTTAGAATATCCGAACAAATATTTCCAACCCATTTTTATAGATTTAAATATTAAATAATCTCCCTTTTTGGTCATCAGCTTTCGAGACAGATTCCAAACATATAGAGACTATTTTTTTAAAAACCAAAAGGGGTTTTTATTTGGAACAAATTTAAAAGATAATTCTCTCAGTTTTTATGTAAGTGTCATAGTTTGGAAGATTTGAATGAATCGTTGTAGCCCAAGTTTTTGAGATTTAAATATTAAATAATTACTTGTTTTGGTTAGAAATTTTCGACACATTTTTACAACATATTGAAATGAGTTTTTAAAAACCAATATTTTTTTTTGTTTATAATGGGTGCATTAAAAGAAGCCTCTCTCAGTTTTTACACAAGTGTCATGGTTTAGAATATTCAAATGAATCGTTGCAACAATGTTTTCTGTATTTAAGTATTAAATAATTTCTTGTTTTGGTCATCAACTTTGGACATGGTTTCCAAACATATGGAAACATGTTTTAGAAAAAAAGGATGTTTTTGTTTGCAATGAGTTCATTAAAATAAACCTCTCTCGGTATTTACACAAGTGTCATGGCTTGGATGATTTGAATGAATATTTTGAGCTCATTTTTCCAGATTTAAATATTAAATAATTCCTTGCTTTTTGTCATCCACTTTGAACATGAGTTTCAAGAAGTTTAAAACTAATTTTTCAAATATGAAAGAGATTTTTGGCGGGAACATGTGTATTTACAAAAATATCTTTCACATTTTACACATATATCATGGTTTGGAATATAAGAAGCCATATTTGGACCCTATTTTCCAATAACTCATGCAATTCACGTCATAAATTAGCCATGAAAATATTTTAAGATTTCAATGCACAATAAATATTTTAAAAATTCAATGGAAAAAAATACTTACTCCTCTCTTCACGAAATTCCATGGATATTTTCGCAAGAAAATAACCTCGACTCTTCATCATATGAAAATTTTCAGGAAAATACATTTGATTCTTATTTATTCATGCACCATATGCAAACACAAATAATTCTCAAAGAGCATAGTTACTTATCTGTTAATGCATGCTTATAATCCTTCCTTTCTCTATCATAGCTCCATTCTGCATGTGTTATATCCTTCGCTCCCCTATTTTTCCCGTAGGATTACAATATATATAATTAATAAAATGAAATAAATTTTGTAAATATTAAAATCATTTCATAAATCACTCCATTAAACTGAATTTTTTATAAATTATAAAATCACTCCATAAATCATCGATAAATCACTCATGATTTTCCAAGGTAGATTTTATTTTTCCTTATAGACAAAATATCACTTACCCATAGTTTTTGTAAAACTATTACTCATTTTTCTAAAACTCATAAAATATACCAACCTAGAAATACAATTTATTTATATAGAAGAATATAAATTTTTCTAAATAAAAGAATTAAGAATTAATTCTTGTAATATTATTATCATTAAGAATTACAAGAATATTCTTGATATAATATTAATATAATAATCAATAATATTTAATTATTCAACAACCTTCATTTTACCATGGTTTTCAAGCGATCTTACGTGAGGAATATTACATACACCCCCCCCTCCCCCCCCTAAATAAAACATCATACTCGGTGTTTCTGTCTAGTTGGAACATTAACTTTTACTTTTCATTACGAATTATTTATGCAGTTTCAAATAATACTTTAATCATAAAACTTCCACAAGTAATCAAAGAGCACTATCCCTTTAATCATAAAAATGATAAAAAAAACATGTATCAAGTACATGTTGTATTTTATTTAGGGCTTACTCCATTCTTTCTTTTCCACTGGTATTGTTTGCAAACTACTGTATTTCTCTTCCACAGTAATTCCAATTTAATTCAAACTCATGGAATTTATCTCCAGTCATTTTCCTATAGTCTGTCATGAATTGAGAGTTCAATAACTCATTATTTTATCTAATACACATTATTTTAGTTACATACATATTTCAATTTATTTCCTCTATGCATGTATATAGATAAGTCATTTTTGATATGTTCATTTGCTGATAAAAACCTACAAGCACAAACTATTTCGTCGAAATTTTAGCTTAGATAAATTAATACATAACGCATGCAAAATTATAACACATATAACAACTTAAAGACATACAACTTATGGTATATCAATGGAAAAATTTAGATAAAATTTCATCGAACCATAGATAATGTGAGGGAATTACTCTGGAATTGAGCATATTCCACCCAGCTCTGGACTATCTCCATTATTTCCCCATTGAGATAACCTATACTTGCCACTGTAATAAACAACCTCATTGATTATTTGGTGGTTTATTTTATAAATTTCCTCCTAACATATTTTTAGCAGCGTCCCAGTTGAAGGTCTTCCAACCTTTTTCCTAGGCCTTTTTCTTTTATTTTTTTCAAAAAATATTCTTTTCTTTTCCTTTAAAGCATGTCTTTCTCTTCCTTGTGCTTTATTTCACCCCACTTATTATTTCTCTCCAACTAATTTGTTATCATAATATTTATCTCCCATTATGTTAATAGTTTCCTCATTATTTTCTCTTGGGGATTTTTAGGAGACTTTTAGGGAAGGTCCATCTTGGACTTAACCACCAATCTCTTTTCATAAGTTGACAAAATGTTTTCTAAAACTATAGAGTTATTTTATGAGTATTTCCAAACAATGTATCCATTACCTCAATAATAAGAATAAAATATTTCCTCATAAAATCAGTCCCATCATGGCTTCCACAACCATTCAATCCAATAATAGTTCGATATCTAAAATAGTCGATGTCAAAAAACCCATTGTAATTACATAAATTTCCATTTTTGTATTATCATTAAAGCAAAGTAACATCTATGTACACCATGCATCTATTCTTGACCATCAACATGGGTCCCACAATTTTGTAAAAGTACATTGACAACAATTAATCACATGTTAAACATGTGTTATACATTCCAAATTTCCACATTAAAAAAATTAGGCAACTTAGAAAAATCACACTAACATATCTTTCATACCATAACATTATACTTTATTTAAGGTCCCACCTTACAAACCATAAATATTATAGAGAAATAAAAGTCCCATTGAACACTAGCATAAAAAGTGTGAGACACAACCATGTAAGCGACAACCACTGGGGAATTTCAGGCAAATGATTTACAATCATGAAATGTACAACCACTGTGGCATTTTATCAAATAGTTTCCAAGGATGTGATCTACAAACAATGAGGAACTCTAAAAAATAGTTTGAAAGGATGCAATCTATAGTTGAAAATAATTAATGTTATATAGTATTAATGGAGAAATGGTTACATGGTTGTAACATAAATCCTTAAGTTAGGATTAGTTCCTAGGTTGTAGGATTTTATTCCCAACTCCCTATTATTTTGAGATGTATTTATTGTTGTATCATTGATTAATTGAATCAGAGTGTACACTCTAGTTTTTGCAGTCTCCAGGTGTAACTTACTCACCCGTGAGTTGTTGGTTTTTCAATTCATTTCTTTTCTTTCCAGTTTCTATCTTAGTATCAGAGCTCAGATCTAGTGAGCCATGTTTACCTACAGAGCGTTAGTGGCTACAGAGCCTTCATGGCTATAGTAATCCAGTCGCAACATGTGAGACTCAGTGCTCACAATTTCAGATTTTAGGTGGTCGGGAGATATACCTAAGTTACAAGAGAAACTTGGTTTCTCACAAGCCTTACCAAACTGAGCACAAGGCAGTCAATGGTAATTTTGGAGCCACAGTAGCACTGATCAACATAGATTTTGGGTTCATCCTAGCGCTGATGTCCATTTACTTAGATTGATTTTGATCAGCACATTTTTTAATCTAAGAGGTGTGTTGATCTCGTTTTTATGGTTTTGGGGATGAAATTTTTCTAGATCAGTGGCGGATTTGAGTTGCAAACATAAATATCATGTTAGATCGATGGCAGATCTATGATGAGGTTTTGGTATGTGTTGAGTTTCTTTCTGTGTATATTTTAAGTGTTCACTTGGTTACAATCGACTGAATATTAGAGATTTTCAAATCCAATGAGTCCAAAATGAACAATTTTACATAAAATTATCTCAACGAGACTAGAAAACTCAATGGGACCAATTATACCATTCAAAAATTCAAGCTATAGACATTTCTTGAGGGAGTGAGCCCATGGTCGATTGTCAGCAATGAAGAGCAGAAGTCGAACATTGTGACAAGTGAGGCTACACTCATATAAGATTGGGATAAAATGAAGAATAAGGTCAAAGTATTATTGAATATGTCTGTTAAAGACAATATTATCCTACATATCAAAGACGGTGGATCATCGAATGAGATATGGATGACACTCAATAATCTATACTAGACAAAGACCAATAATCGCATCTTTTCTCTCAAAGAAAAGTTGTTTTCCATAAGAATGGAGGAGAATGAATCTGTTTTTGGATTCATTGCAAGGGTCAAGGACCTGAAATACACATTGGGTGACATCGGGGAGAGGGTATCTGACTCTGATCTTGTCACAATAAATTTGAATGAGATGAAGGATGGATACTAGATGCTCATCATGGGCTTGTATGGACAAGATAAAGCCCCTACATTTGAAGAAATGACAGGAATCCTGTTAGAGGAAGAAGAGCGATGGCATAATTTGATTCCAGAGAGAGCCAATCTTGTTTTAATGGAAAAAAATAATCCATACAAAGGGAAACAACCTAGAAACATATATATTAAAAGTGTAATGTATGTAACTAGGATGAAGAATAATTTAATATCTGTGTCAATGATAATATATTAGGACCTACAAGTTCAATTCTTCATAACATATTTTGTCATAAAGGACAACAATAAGGAACCAGTTGCATGAGGAGTGTCTATGGGAAGCCTTTATAGGTCAAATGTGAAGAGCATGGCACACGAAGCTCTAGTTTTAACAGGATTGACAGCCGAGAATATTTGGCATCAGAGATTTGGTTATTTTAACCTACAATATCTCATGATGCCTCAAAGGAGAGGTATGGTTGATGGAGCTCCTAATTTTCATAATGTTTTATTTAGATTGTGATGGATCTTCATTAGGTAAAATTAATAGTGAATAGTTTCCATTGAATGCTAATAGGAAGAAAAGAGATATTCCAGAGCTTGTGCATACAGATATATGCGGATCTATGAAAACTAGGTCACTAGGTGGTGTGTATTAATTTTTACTCTTTACTGATGATTGCGCTAGATTATCTTGGATATATTTTATTAGATAAAAGAGCCATAAATTTCAATTCTTTAAATAATTTAAGAGTATGGTGGAGAAGCAAACAAGGAAATTCATTAATATTCTTCGCTCAAATCAAGGGGGAGAATACAAGTTGGGAGAGTTCATGAATTTTGCAGAAATCATGGGTTATTCAATAGTTCACAGTACCCCACATTTCACAGCAAAATGGAGTTACAGAATGAAAGAATAGAACCCTTGTGAAGTGCTCACGAGGTATGCTTCAAGGTAAGGGTCTATCCAATGGCTTTTGGGCTAAAGCAATCAACACTGCAGTTTACTTAAAAGATAGGAGTTCAACTAAATGTCTTAATTTTGAAACTCCTTTTGAAGCACATTATGGATATAAGCCATCAGTGAATTATTTAAGATTTTTTCGGTCAAAATCCTTTGCCCATATACCCAAGGAAGATAGGAAGAAGTTAGATCCTAGGGCCATGAAATGCATCTTTGTAGGATATTCCACTGAGTTTAAAACTTATAATTGTTTTAATCCTTTGACTCATAAAGTCTTTTCAAGTCAAGATGTGATATTTGATGAGTAGGTTGAGGAATGAAATAAGGAAAAAAGTCTTGAAGAATGACACATTCCATTTTTTATCGAAGAAAGTAGTGAGGACAATAAACAACAACAACAGTAACAACAATAGAAAGAGGAAGAGGAACATGATGCAGTTAGTAGGTCAAGCCCTCTAAGGTCTGAAGTAGATAGATTTGATCTGAGTCATTTACCAAGAATATTGAGTAGGAAAGCTCAACTACCAGCCAGATTGAAATACTATGATTTAATGTCAAAAATTTTAAATGTTATAGAGCCCACAAGTTATAAAGAAGCTAGTTAATCTCATGAATGGAGAACTGCAATGAATGAAGAATTTGAGTCTATTATTAGAAACAATACTTGGTAACTAGTTAAATTTCCTTAAGGAAAAATACCCATAGTTTGAAAGTCAATTTACAAACCTAAATTTAATGCAAATGGGAGTATAGAAAAGCTGAAATGTAGACTGGTAGCAAAGGGTTATTCAAAGGAAGAGGGAGTTGACTATGAATAAACCTTTGCTCATGTAGCCAAACTAAATACTATTAAAATGTTAATTTATTTAGCTACAAAACATCAATGGAAGCTACACCTTCTAGATGTTAAGTCTGCATTCCTAAATGATGATTTAAAGGAATATGTTTATTTAGTGTAGCCTAAAGGGTTTGTTATGCAAGGGCAGGAACACTAAGTGTGTAGATTGAAAAGTGAACTTTATGTTTTTAAACAAACACCTAGGTCTTGGTATGAGAAGATTGATGCATTTTTCTTACAACATGATTTTCATAGGAGTAAGAATGATCCAAATCTATATACCATCTATGATGAGAAAAGGCATATAACTTTGATTTCCTTGTATTTTTTGACATGATTATAACAGAAAATGAAGATGCATTAATCAAAGAAACCAAATTGCAGATGTCACAAGTTTTTGAAATGAAAGACCTCAGAATTTTACATTATTGTCAAGGTATAGATGTATGGAGAGACTATGCACATACTTTCCTTACTCAAGGGAAGTATGTGAGATGATTGCTCAAAATTTTTAGAATGGAACAGTGTGAGACAACATCAACACCTTTGCAGTAGAATTTAAAATTTTGCAATGACGATGGCTCTAAGAAAGTGGATACTACTTTGTTTAGGCAGCTAGTTGGTAGTCTGATATATCTAACTACAACTAGACCAGAATTAGCATACTATGTTAGTGTGTTGAGCCACTTCATGTATAAACCTCTTGAAAGTCATTGGGCGGTAGAAAAAAGTGTGTTGAGTTATCTTCATGGTACTAGTAATTATGGTATTTTATACACTGATACATCTAATGTTACTTTAGCAGGTTTTTCAGACTCTCACTAGGCAAGTAACTTGTATGATAAAGGATCTATCACAGGTTATGTATTTAGTGTTGGATATGGGTTCATAACATGGAGCAGTAGAAAGCAAAGCACTATGCCTTTATCTTCAGCTAAAGCTAAGCACCAAGCATTATGTGCAACAACATGTGAAGCTACCTGGTTGAGGAGGATTCCCCATGATGCGGGAGAAGAGAAGAAAGAGGAAATTGTCATCAAATGTGACAACCATAGTTTTTTTAAGCTAGAAAACAACCCAGTGTTTCAAAAGAACATGAAACACATCAATACTTAGTTTCACTTTATAAAAGCAAACTTTCAGTCAAAATAATATTTCATTTAATATTGTAAAATATGTGACAACGTGGATGATATTCAAACCAAGGCTCTTGGGAAAGTAAATAAGAGGAGTCCCAGTGTAGCGTTTCCTGTAGTAGTGCCTGCATGAAAAAATCAACCAGTGATCGAAAACCCTTGGCGGTGTCCTGAATTTTCCCTTTTGCTAACTGATCTCAAAATGAGCATAAGTGTGAGGTGAAATGAGCCAAAGAAATATTTATGCTAATTCGAGTAGGCTAGGAGCATAGTGGTGATGTGTAGTTCGAACAATGTTTCCCTATTTTTATCATTGGTCCCACTTGAGCCTATCATTTCCTCCTCCCTTGTAATCAACTCCCACTTTTTTTTATCTCCTCTTTACTTATGTCATAACCCTATGTGGCATGCAACTCCACCAACTTTTTCTAGTTCCACTTTCGAGGGTGGCCAAGTTAACGGGACACCTTTTTACCTATTAAACCCTATATCTTTGACATCTATTCATTTAGTCAAATGATTCATAACGACAGGGTGAGGTAGTCATACCTGAAACAACCTGGTTGCTGATGAGTTGTAGGATCCTTGATATAGGGAGCTAGAGCACTAGAATGGTCAGAAAGGATGCCTTTTATTTTCTATGTTTTTTAATCTTATGAGTGAGGTTCTTGTTGTTTTTTTATTTGTTTTTTCTTTTGCACGGACCTCATTAAGGCCTCAAGTTGTTGCCGCTGATGTAGCTTCATTTTTGGAGTCCCTTGGTAATATTCAACATACTTATACTACTCTTAATGTGCTAGGTGGTGGTCAAAAGGTTCTGGTGCATGCACAAATGTGCTACAGGAAGTGTTAATCTTCATGTGGGAGTAATTTTGTTACAAATATGGGTGGTAATAGGATTTCGATGGAGTGTTGTGATTAAGGAATAGGATAAGAGAAGAGGCCATGTGCCAGTGTTAGAACAAGTTGATTCACAGTGGCAGAATGGAGGGTTATGTAAGGGATTTTTCATACATGGGATGGAGTGATGGATTGGGATGGTAGGAATAGGTGGGCTAAATCCTACCATGGCTACCATCAAAATTCCATGTTTTGGGCCTAAAACCACCACCCTTGTTCAATTATTCTTTAGAGTAGTCATTAGGGTCTCCCAAAAGTATATATCCCAATGAGTTCCAAGATATTTGAGCTCCTTTCACAAATAGATCATGCTCTTATGATATTTAGGTGGAAGTAAAGTTCTTACTAAGAAGTGAGAAAGCAATAGATTTTGAAGAAAAAAGCAGCTAACCCTAAACTCACAAAGTAATTATTTTACAATGAAGTAAATTTTAGGAGCTCCCATCTTGCAAACTTATTACCCATGTTTTTGTAGTCTAGCTAACTAATCAATTATGTTTCACAAATATTTGAAAAATGGGGATTGGAAGGATTATTATTGATGGGTGAAGTGGTTGCATTCCTTACAAAGATAAAATCACTATGATGGAACTATTCGAAAATATTCCCATATCTCTAGGATGGATAATTTTTGGTTGTCCAATGAGCTAGAATCCTTATCGAAAAAGTTACAATGACATTCGAATCATTACCATATCTCTATTCATGCAACATGGTATTCATGAATTTTTCACTGCAAACATTAGATTAATTTTGAGGTAAAAAATGAACGTCAAAACAACAAACTATGTGCTTTCAACATCAAATTTCAAAACTAATAGGATTTAAGATGATGTTGTCAACCGTAATGGTAAATAGTTTATGAAATAAATAAAATGTTTTTTTAATCATGTTTTTAGTCCCTAACTAGTGAGAGACTATAATTTCCACACAACCAAACTGCATTGAATTTCCATTTTTTTTCCTAGGCTTTAACAATTTAAACCAAAGTTTCATGAAATTCTCAATTTTACTATTTTCCAGTAATTTCAAAAATTATTATCTATTTTTTTGTAATATTATTTCTCATAATTTCAGAGATAAATTTCTAATTATTTAGTAATCTTATTTCTAATTTTTTATTGGCTCAAATCATTTTGATGAGATGTAATTCCCTAGTAGAAAGTGTTTTATTTTTAATATTTATCAATATTCATTAAAAAAAAACTAAACTTCTAAATGGTTATTTCATAAGTGAGTACTTGGCACTCACACCATTATACCTGTACGTGCTATGCCTGACACTACCAATCCTAGTATGTCTCGGATTGCTACTGCTCTATTCAATGTTGCAAGTTCGTTAAGTAGGCAGGGATGGGAAAGCCCTGAACAGTGGTACAGGAAAAACTTGATATTCATCGTCACTAATCCGCACTCAGCACATAAAAAATTCGCGTACATTTAACACATTTTTTAAAAATTATGTCGAAGTTTGGCGATAAAAGATAGATGCGCAAAGCTTTCATGTGCGGAAAGCTCTACAGAAGCAAATCTCTGCATGCCTATACCCATACACTTGAACATATGTCCATTGTGCTTTCACTATTCTGAGCAGTGGAAAAACGAAAATGGAAAAATCGCGTTTCCACATAACGAGGGTAGGCTTGAAGCAAACCTATCTCTACACGGGGAGGCATTTCCCTGGCTAAGAAGTAAAACTATGATTATAACATATGATTCTTTAATGAAAGAAACTTTTTGAAATTAACATTAACATATAACTATCGTTATATTTAAATTTGTGAAGAAGACCTTTTCTACAGAACTCCGCACATCTGAACTCGCGGATTGAGTTACACACCTCCGTACTCATAGATTCGAAAGGAAGTTGTATTGTAAATGGAATCTATTTGAAGATTGATATGAACATTGAGTGGGAATGATAATTTGGTTCAAAAATATTCGGAATAGCATTTTTTTCATGCATTGTCTTAGTTTCATTTAGTTAGGTTTTAATTCCCTGCAGTAACTTAATGTATATATCTTTAGTGTAATATTATTTAACTGATTCGTTATATTGAGAAATAAATCCTCCACTCTACCTCTTTTTATTTTTCAATTCTTATCCCAGCTTTAAAACAAATTTACATAAAACTCAATGTAAATGAAGTAGAGTCTTTGAAAGAGCAACAAAAATTTGAATAAGTGTGAAGAAACACCAGAACGAAGAAGCCGGCTATAGCTAAACGAGTGAAGGGGCGGAGAAAACGAATTGAAAAAAGATTAACTAAAAGTCGGATTTGAAAAAGAAAAAAAAAATTGTTTCAGGATAATAGACAATCAAAGTAGAGTGTTATACCGCAGGCCGAGAAATATGGATCCGCCTTAAGTCCATTGCAACGAAACTCTTTAGTTCATATTCCTTAAAGCGATTTCAACCACATGCTGGCCCGTAGCACTAAAGGTTCCGTTAAAGTGATAGTCATAAACAGGGAAGAAGGGACCACTATACTTCCAAAGTTCTAACAATTCGGGATATGCGTATTTGAATATACCAAAACAAAACAAAAGGGGACATCTTTTTGTTTGAGAAAAAAACTTATATAATGTTTGAATGAGATGGCATTATTAAAGGGTTAATGCAATCATTTTTGAAGGGATTTTTTTTTTAAGTTTATGTTAAAAAACAATGGAATTACTTTTAATTTTTTTGAAAGGGAGATTTTTTTCGAAAAGAAGATTTAAAATGTGGCATTGTTCTCTAGACATTGTGATATTTTTGTGAAAGAGTATTTTGTGAAAGTGTCGCTTTAGTACATAATTTTTGGAGGCAACGTATTTGTTGAGGATTTGTAAATTCGTCTCTTTGTGAAAGCCAAACAACAATGCCATTCTTTTTATTGCAGTTAGTTGCAATGTCTATATTTTTTGTTGTTTGTTGAGTCATAGTGAGCCAACACTCAACAAATGGTAAAAGCCAAGAGGCTAAAGAAACAACAAGAGATGTTTGAGATATTTTTAGATCTCGAAGTGTAGAGGAAAAATGATGCCTTTGCATTAGAATGCATAAAAGAATATGAGGATGACAACTTTCTTTCCCTGATATTAGATGCCAAGACAGCCAAGGAGGCCTGGGATATCGTCCAGAGGTGTTTTGGTGTAAAGGGGAGCATTGAAGTTGAAGATGAAGGTGGATCTATAGCAGCAGATCTACAACAACATGAAAATTTTGTTGAATCCCACTGTGCTCAACCACAAGCCGATGATGTATTTGAATAATTTGGAGAAGAAGCGGAGAAATAACATGTACATGCCTGTGAACCCGACCGTGCACAACCATGAAGAAAATTTGGTGAATCCAACAACAAATCTTGTCAGTGACAATTTGATGAATCCATTAATGAATCTTGCTGATGAAAATTTGGTGATTCCGGCAACAGAGCTTGCTGATGATAGTGAAAATGCTATTGGAGCATTCAATGCTATTGTGAATCCAACAATTAATATTGTTGATGTAAATTTTGATAAAGAACTATTGCCTAAAGATTAATGGTTGTAGATGATGCAATGGAAACTTCATATTGACGTGATGCTATTCGGTGATAAAATCCCACTTGAGTAAGTCGAAGACAACCTCTTTGCAACAACACATGTTAGTGAAGAAGAGACAAAGACAGAGACCAAGATAAAGGCAGAATGAAAAAATGATATAAAGGCATATGCAAAGAAGGAAGCCCTTAAAGAGAAGCAGAGACAGAGGAAAAAGCGGAGAACGAAGTGCAATAAGAGAAAACTTCCATTGCAAAGCACAAGGAACAAAACCAATGTGGTTCTGGAGATATTTTTACACTTACCATTGAGTTATAATGTGCAGGTAAACAAAAATATTATGAAGAATATTTAAAGTTCCTTGAAACAAGGCTTGCAACTCCATGTCTAGATGATGTCTACACAAAAGATGTAGATATGAATGTTGAAGACAACATGCATGATTAACACATCAATGAAATTTTCAGGTATTGGAATTTTGAAAAGATAAAATTTAATTCTCATCTTATGTTGGAGAACATTGATGATGAAAAGTGCACTATAAAAGATAATTTGTGGCAGCAGCCCACATACAAGTCATTTTTCGAAGAAATCTAGGATATGCTTAGACAACCTAGAACAATAGAAGACCCGCACCAACAAATGAATAAAATGAGGTTTGAATGATAGAACAAAAAGAAAAAAATTGAAAAATTTAGAGGATACAAGATTTGGGAGAAGAGAAGAAGAAAATTAAATCTAGTTGAAGTAATTTTTTTAAAATGGTAAGCCTAGCTGAGACATAGACCAGCGGGAATCTTCTTTGAATTTTTATGTAGTTGTAATTAAAAGGGACCGTTGGAGAATCTAATTTGAACCACCTGCTAGGTGTTGAAACTGTCCATCCAAGTGCCCTATTTTAGTTTCACTTAGTCTAGTTTTATTTCAGTCTCACTGCAGTAATTTAATGTTAATGTCTCCAATGTAATCTTATTTAACTGATTCATAATACTCAGAAGAGAAATCCTATGCTCCACTTTTTTTTTCAATTCTTGTCATTTTGGCCAAAAGAAAGACACTACATCTTGATCGAGCCTCGAGAATTGTTAGAATCCAAAAAATTATGAGATATGCATGTTGATTTTAATTATTAGTTATTATAACTTAGAATTGTGCATGAACATAGAGGTTGGTTCAAATTGGGATAACTTAAATATAGCAGAGGTTGGCCTGCTACACGTTTCATCCTTCCCATATTAGGTTCCAAGAAATAAAGCTCAATCAACTTGAAATTGGTATAGGTATTCGAAATCATAGTGAACACTTTCTTTGTATCTTAACTAATAGTCATGGGATTTTATTTATATTGGTAGAAAATACTTCAACTAACCGAAAATGAATTTTATATTAAGACATTCCATGAAATGTTTTATTGGATCTCCTTCTTCATGGAACATGAACATGTCACTAAGAAAGTAGGTAGGTAAAAATATATGTTTATACATAAAGATTTTTGTCAATTCCAAGTTTCCATGAGCATGTTCTGAGGTCCTCCTCAAGGGATTTTAAAAAATAGAAGACTTAGCACTTCATGTACATGTAAGTGTGAATAGGGTACATATGATCGTCGATGACAATTTCAGGCTATTTCTATATAAAATGTATAACATTTATGTCAGGCGGGAACCGAAATAACACCAATGTTGTCATCTACCACCTTGTCGAGCAGTACTAGTATGTCGGAATGAAAGCAACCCGATGCCCAAGAGAGATTGTAAATTGTAATAAGGGCCTCGGATGCCCAAGGAACAAAACTTTTAATTCACTTGCAAGTTGTATATAAAAAACAAAGAAAATACATTTTTTAATTATTTGGTATAAAATATAGTAAATATCACTTTATTTTTCATTTATTAAAAAATATAGTTATGAAAAAAGTTTTAATATCGAATTTAGATTTGGTTTAAGTTTATTTCACACTTCCACAAAATGAAAATACAAACATTATTAATAAGAAAAAATGTTCACATTTCTACCCCACGGAAACACAGATTATTATTAAACACAAATGTCCACACTTCGGCACAACGAAAACAAAATATTATTATTAAACAAAAATGTTCACACTTACGCAAAAAAAAATAAAAAAATATTATATTAAACAAATTTCACACAATGTAAACACAAGTATTATTGTTAAGGAAATTTGGCACAAAGAAAAGAAAAATATTATTATTAAAAAAAATGTTCACACTTGGACACAATTAAAACAAAAATATTATTATTAAACAAAAATAGTCACACTTACACACAATGAAAACACAAATAATTAAGTTAGATCAGTTGCAGGGAAGAATGAAGAAAGAAGCAAGCATTAACATAAAAGACTCAGTTCTAGTGAAATGTGAGTTGCTAAATAGGATGCAGAGAAAGATGTGTGAAGGTGGATGTGAAGAGGAAGCAATGTGAAGATGGTTTTTCC
This sequence comes from Pinus albicaulis, assembly GCA_034641835.2. NCBI lineage: Eukaryota > Viridiplantae > Streptophyta > Pinopsida > Pinales > Pinaceae > Pinus > Pinus albicaulis. The sequence goes on from CM076570.1 coordinate 396,285,102, forward strand.
GAGGAAGTATATGAAAAGATAGAATTGTGGACACTTAATTAGTTAATTAAAAAAATAGTAGTAAAGATAGAGACTATGTTGTGTTTCAAATATTCATATTATTAACTTATCTCCTTATATGTCTCTTTGAATTTCTTAAGAAGAGAAAATAAAACTATGATGAAATATATTTTTATAACTTTTATTTATTTATTTAAACTATATATTTACTTAAAAATCTCATTTTAGATCTAATTTTTTTTCTAATGTTGGTTTGGGACTCTAGCTAGAACTGGGAGCCATCTCTTAGCTCTAGATGTCACTTAATGGTTCTTATATAAATGATCGATTGAACTCTAATTGGATAGATCAGACATATTTTGGAATAGCCTCTATGGATCCACTATTTATTTCTATACTAAAAATACTATTTAACATGGTAAACTACATTTGTGATCTCACAATAAAATTACCCCGCATAAAAGGTGCTTACTTGACTAATATTTAGGGTTTTCATTTTCTTCTGGGTATCACAATAAATTAAGTGTTTACTCTGAAAATAAATGGACCTATTTGTGTACTTGGAAATGTAAAAAATATATGAAATTAACCCACTTTAAACTCGTGAAATTCATACCCTATTATCCCACATGGAACCATATGCAAAACACATATGTCATGCCACCACCACTAAGGCATTCTGAGGAAACGAAAAAATAACTGTAGTACAGATATATTAGTTACAATACATGGCCCCTATATGTCACCTCTAAACAAAATAAAACCAAATTAGACTGAGTGTGGTACAAAAGATCATCTCAGACAACCCATTTAGTGAAGGTTAATTTATGATGGTTAAATTATAATTTCAATATATTCTTTAAACTATTATAGGATAGTAGAGCACAAAATTTGAACATATGCATATTACTAATACTGTTATCCTAATTGAGTTAAAAATAAAAATAAAAAGTTATATAGTTATTAGAAATAAGGAAAAAATAATAATAATATTTGAGTTTTAAAAGAAACGGAGTTACATAGTTATGGAAAATAAGAAAAAAAAATATTATTAAGAAATTATCAATTTTATGTAAAAAAAAGCTAAAATTATGTATTTATGATTTCTAAAACCCAAAATAAAATAAAATATTTTTTACAAAGATAAGGAAAAACTCTCATGAGTTTTATAGTGAAAGTATGTATTGAAAATAAAACATCAAAAAAACTATAGAAAATTTATAAAAATAATAATGTAAAATGTAGTTAACACTTTCATTTATAATGACTTATTTACAAAGGAATTAGAACTCATTTAAAAAAAAAAAAAAAAACCTATATAATATGTTAAATCATTAAAATGGAAAAAAAAAAAAAAAATTGTTTCCATGTTATTCAATTAATCAAATCAAATTAAATTAATTAATTTAAATCTATAGTTTAATCTAGATATATAGTTTAAATACACAATCCATGACTACAAATCATAAAATTCAAAGTTCAAATTCCTAAATTGTCATTATTTTTTATTTTTCTTAAAATTATTATAAATAATATTTTTTTAATACAATTAATTCCTTCAAAATATAAAAACCTCTCTTCCAAACTACTCTACAATAAATCTATACTTGAAAAAAAAATATTGAAAATTGAATAGCTAATGAATAGATACTTCAAATAAAAAACCAAATATAGAAAATTGAATAATTATTTAGAACCCACTTGATTTTTTTAAGAGAGAACGTTTAAGTTATACATAGTATGTCTGGATGTAATATTTTAATTCTTAATTCTTAAATTATGGAATCAATATATACAATTTCGTATACAGGTTGAGGATGAGTATTAATTTGGTGCTTTCATTTCGAAAAAGAGAGTTTTATATAATAGTTTAAATTAATAATATCAGTAAATTTAAAATTAGTATGTTTCGCTGAAGTGAAGGTATCAATATAATTTAAAATGTTTACTTTTATTAAATGCATGCACGATATTTTTTACCACTGAATATTAAAATGAAAATAAGTCTAATTTTAATGCATACTGAAAAAATTCATTAACCGGGGAGGAATATTAGTTTATACCTGCACATACACATGGAGACTTGGAATCTTTATAAAAAAATATTGCGGCCCGCCTTTGAATATTTATAAAAAATATTGCTAATGCCTATGCACTAGGCTTGAGTTTACCCAAAAGCCTCTACATCACTAGACTATTAGTTGCAGGGAACACGAAATTAGTTACAAGGAACTTTATCTTTAGCTAAACTATTTAGATTCCTAACAACCACCATTGATCGAGTGGATTAGATAATCAGACAATCGTTACTAATTTCAAATACATCCACATATTGTAGGAAAGTAATATGGTGGTTGACCATTAAGTAAACATCGATATTTGCAAGAGCTTTGGCATTCCTATGATCAAGTAATGAAGATGCCATATATCAATTAGTTAAATCAACACATGGTGTAGGGCATGACACTCGACTCCATTAAATAGAGGACAAATTAAATGATACCCTCCAGGGTGTCGGGCATGACACTCAACTGTCATAAATAGAGGACAAATGAAATGAGACCCTTCATCTCTCGTCACATACTTGTATTTAAACTTTTATAATGTAATGAAAACTTTGCTCATGGGTGGGAGTATGGGTATGAGAAGTTTTTGGATAGACACCAATGTTACTTACGAGCCTCATGGATGCCACTCTAAAAGAGTGAGCGTCTATGCATTTCAGTTAACCTTCTTAGTTTCAGGTTCAATCTCTTTATATTTGACCTCATGTAACCAACTGCATTTATTCTCATGGAAATGCTATTATTTATTTTTGATTCGCTCTATATAAATCATTAATAAAAATAGAGATTTTTTTTTGACATGTGGAATTCAAGTGAGCAGAGATTTTGACTCAACTCTTGTTTCAGAATTGAAAGCTCCTGTTATGAGTTTGTACTATAATCTAGATAATTTAGTGATGTCTCTTACGTTTGTATCATCACAAGGAAATCATAGGTAGGAAATTGCTTACAAGAAACTATCAATAGTGTGATGAGGAATCTATAATCGATCATCATGACACTCTTTATTTAATTTCAAGGAATATATTAGTCCAATAATATAATTCCAACTTTGATTTTGAGGTCATCACGAGTATTATTCTATAAAAAAGCAAACACATTAATGCATCAGAGAAAAAACGGGAATTGTACCATCTAATTTTCTAACAATCTAAAAATATATTCCTTGAGGTTCAATGTCTTTGTATTTGAGCTCATGTTTTCCAACTGCATTTATTGTCATGGAAATGTTATTATTTATTTTTGATTCGCTCTATGTGAATCCTTAATAAAAATAGAGATTTTTTTTTGAGATGTGGAATTCAAGTGAGTAGAGCATTTGACTCAACTCTTGTTTTAGAATTGGCATCTCTTGTTATGGATTTGTACTATAATCTAGGTAATTTAGTGATGTCTCTTACCTTTGTATCATCACAATATCATAGGTAGGAAATTTATTACAAGCAACTATCAACAGTGCGATGACGAATCTATAATTGATCATCATGACACTCTTCATTTAATTTCAAGGAATATATAAGTCCAATAATACAATTCCAACTCTGAGGTTGAGGTTGTTATCGCTCTGAAATTTCCCTAGGGTAGTTATGTTGTGTCAAAGAAATATTAGAGGTAACTATCAACCGCTTTTGGATATTAAGATCTAGCCTTCCTAATGCTCAGAGAGGTATCTCTCTTAATGATTTAACCTTGTTGCTTTAATTGATTTTGGCCTAGTTATGTATAAATGATTTGGTTTGATTTTGATTTGTTGTTGGAATTAAGGATTTATATGGATAAGTGTTTCTTCTACTTTTCCTTTGGGCTATGGAGTCAATATATTAAGAAAATAGGACAGAGTCAAGTTTTGAAGGAAGTGTTACAAGTCAGGGTAGCTGAGAAAAATCAGATCTTAAAGGTTGAATGGTGAAGTGGTTTTCAATCAGGATCAAGCAATAGTTAAGGATTTATTAAACCAGATAATGAAGGAAGGTGAAAGAGGTCAACCAGGATTACAGAGAAATTAATGGTTCTTAAAGCCAGATATCAGAGGAAAATATTAAAATGTATAATAGTTCAAAGCAGAGTGTATTTAAACAAATTCTACAATAAAATTTCTGTTATAACATTTAAATTTGGAAAACATGAAAGTTTATGGAATACTTAAGAAAATAACATGAACAATTGAAATATACTTCACTGAAGAAGCTCAACACATGAATCCTATAAAGAAATTCTTTTATTACTTGTCTTGTCTGTCAACTTGAAAAAATGTACAATAAACCCTCAGGTAGTAGATCAATTCAACTATAGAAATATTCAGGAATCCACCCTTAATACTTCGAATTGATGAAGTATTTATACAAATTATTACAAAATATCCTATCAACTGATTTAGGATTTATTCAAGGAAAAAAAAATATTTTCGTGCAAGAATATAGAGACACCTATTTAACTAAATGGAAGTTGTCCCTATTTGATTTGATTTGTTGTTTGCTTCTTTTATATTTGTTGTATTTCACGCTGGTTTGCCTTTCATGCTGCTTGTCATATGAGTTTTATTTTAATTATATTTATTATCTGTATTCATCTCAGCTTTATTTTCTTTATCTTTCTGCTCTATTTACTCTTTAAATCTCTGAATTTTCTTTCACCTTAATGCTTTCTTTTCTCTTTCAACTTGTCTCTCTTTTACATGTTTTTACTTTTACCTGTCACAGTAAATCACACAATTTTTTCGAGGCTTCTTCATATGGAAGTTCAATTTTTACCATCCTCCTATAAATATCATCTACTTCAATGTACTTGGTAAACATAGGCTTGTCTACAAAGAGATGATTTACCTAATGCTGGAGGTAAAAGATATTTTCAAAGTTTTGAACGAGTACTTTTCCTGTAGGAATTCCTTTCAATGAGGAATTGTTGGAATTTTATTTAGCTACTTCCCTGATCTATTTGTCGTAATCTTCATGCCTCATGAGTCTGTCATTGATTAATAATGAATTAGGCATACCTTTTTGTCTCAAAACATCAAACTTGTTCATAAATCTGTTCACTGAAAGCTCCATAGTTTGACACTTGTCCTCAAGCTGTGTCATCTGATTGCTCTTGGAAATCAAATTTTTCACCTCTAAGATTGTTTCTATTCTGCCACTTATCCCAATTTCTTCTAATTCATGCTGTTTTTTAGAATTGAGAAACTTAATTATCTCAGTGGCTTCCTATGGTTTCTTTCCAAGCTCTTCTTTGACTTTCTGAATTGCACTACTTGCTTCTTTTATCAAATTTTTCTGTTCAAATATAACTTGGATAGAAGGCCAAATATTATTAATAGAGTTAATACTATTGGCCCATATTTGTTTATTTTCTTGAGCCAAAGGATCTTCCAATGTCATTTATTTTTCTAACATCTCTATCGTGTCATTCAATCTATTGGATTTCTGTGTTTCAGCCTTATTCATTACCTGAGCCAATTTATTTTCATATTCTACATTTCTCACTCGTTCTTTGAGTCTATTAATATCAGTAGCTTGGATTGACATATCCTGCATTTCTTTAATCAATTTTCTTGCCTCATTAGTGGGATGGGTTGTTGGAACTGTTGATGCTGTTGTTGGTGTAGTTGTACTAGCTGGAACTTTTGTTGACATTCAAACTACTGTAGTTAATGGAACTGATGTAGCCACTGGAGCTGATGTTGAAGATATAAGAATGGTAGTAACAGGGATTTCTTCCATGTTGACTTGCTTTTCCTGCAATAATTTGTCCATTTCATTTTCCATCTCTTTTAGTTGATCTATCAACTGAATTATGAGGTTCATCATTTCGTCCTTCTGATTTTCATTATCCAAAACTTCTTTAGTTTGTGGATGCTCTCTTGTAGGTAACTTCAGTTAGTTTCTTCAACACAACTATGTCTTCATTATTCTTCTTGATAATCTCTTTTTCTGCTTTGATATCCTTTGGATTATATCAAACCTCCATGACCAATTTTTCAAGTGATTTTATCCTATTATCCTTTTCTTGTGAAGAATATTTCTCCCGTTTTAACTATTTCCTGATATTTTCAAAATAATTGTGTAGTTTTTGGACACTTAAAGCCTTGTTTGTCATAGTGAAATAGATAATTTCTCCTCCTTGTTTATGAAACTCAATCTGATCTATGGGATGTACATTTTTAACAAGAACTTCAAAGGTTGTTTTAATGTAATTTGCTAATGATTTTGGAACCTGGACTATTGGCTGCAAAAATGTAATTTGCATCTTTCTAGTTTTGTAATCAAAAGCTGAAAGTAATCTGTTTGGTCACTAGGAGTTTGTTTCCACTACTAGGCATAAGTTACACCTTTCAATTATTCATTATTCAATTTAATTTATTTGTATTTCTCCATTTTATCTTTCTCTTTATCCACTAGTTTGCTTGATTATGAAACCTCTTCACTGTGTTGTTTCTGAATAATTTGAGCACTGGAGGTTGATGGTGGGTGTGTTTCTTATGAAACTGTTGGAGGTGCATTATCTCTGACCACTATATTTGTATCAATGATTTCAACTGTATCAACTATTTCTTCTTGTTCTATCACTGGATTTAGTTTTTCCTTTTTCTTGTAAATTAGCTTGAATTTGGTATCAGAAGTAGTCTCTGTAGAATAAGAGCCTTCCTCTCTTGCACTATTTGAATTCATGTCTTGTGGGGCTACAATAAGAAGGATGGAACTATTATCAACCTGCTTCTCCACCTCTTGTAAAGTGTTTTCCAACCACTCTGACTGGTTGGAATACTTTTCAACATCAGGCTTTGATTCATGAATAAAAGGGGTCAATTTGAATTTGACCCTTAACTTACTTATTACTCCCAAGGGATCATATTGCCATTTGAAACTATTACTGAACTTGAAATCTTGTAAACACTTGTCTCCTTGCTGATCAACATTCCTACTAGTACAAATAAAAGGCCCTAACTAGTTCTTAATCTTGAATTGAGTTTTCTTCTTTGGTGGAATAAAGTTGACATTATCTGAGTTCAGTATTTGTCTGATGTATTCCAATGCAAATAACCTCATTGGGAGTTATTTGGGTAGTTTGTATGGAGTAAGATGGCTTCCATACACCCTAATTTCTATGTGATTATGATATAAATACCAGTCTCATGTATTACTTTGATCTGACAATTGAAACACTTTCTTTATCTCTTCATTGACTCTAGGTTGAATGCTACTGCTTAGCATATTAAAAATTGGATAAACAAATGAATCAAGGAAGTCTTTATATCTGAATTCTGTGGAATCCTTTTTGATCAAGGATGTCCAAAAGACTACAGATTTGGGGTTACCCTATGTGTCCAGTTTTTGGAGGCTAACTACCAACCTTTCTGATTGGAAATATAAGAACAAATGGAACAAAAAAGAGGAGCATCTAAACACTCATTCCTTTGGTAATTTGACCAACTGATCATGCATTGGAGATGATAGGTATGGGGCAATGTTGAAGGTTAAATTTGAAGGATAAACTGGGTAGAATATGGATAGAAAACCTAGGATAGATGCATGTACATATTCATCAGTAAAATACCCTAACATTCATGACAGCATTGTCACAATATGTCTGGTTCTCTCTGAAAATATGGAAGTTGAGTATGGAGGATTACTTTTTGGGGTTTCTACTGATGGATGAAGTAAGGTATCAAATATTTGGAATATTTTTGGAAAGTCTAGCTTCATGTAAATTTCAGTGAGGATTTCGATGGATAATGGGACTTCATCAGGCTTTGGTTGGATCTGTAACATCTGATTTATAGATTGAGTAGTAATTGTGAAAAGGATATCTTGATTTTGGATAATTAGATCTCTTTCATTTGTAAAATAATTGATCTAGTAGAATCTAATGAGTTCAATGAATTGAAAGGTCCATGGGAAGATATATTTAGGTAGGTTTGAATCCAATAGATGGATATCATCTGCATGGTCTATGAATTTGTCATGGCTCTGGTAGTGGAGCTCTAAAATATTCAAATTAGTCACTATATCACTAATTTTGAAGTCCTTATCAGCAAGAGGGGTGTGGTCAATGCCTACCACATGTGTTTTCATCGGGTTTACGGATATAATTCTGGGGTCCAATATATTTTAAACATTTAAAACTTTGGATAATTCTGGGGCCCAATATATTTTAAACACTTAAAGCTTTGGATAAGTGGTTTTTTCATGTTTTTAATGAATAATATGGAATTAGTAAAGGGGGAGTGAAATTTCAAAGGGAAATTGGTTTTTAACTAGGGAAAAGTGGTTTTAGGAAGGGGAAATGGATTTTTACAAGGAGAAACGCCTTCCAAAAGTGAAATTATGGATTTTAGCAAAAGGGAAGGGGATTGAGGAGGATATTAGTAATATGAGATGAACCAATTGATGCTTTTCATTACTTGTGAAAGTAATCTACATACCCTTTATTTATCCTAACATTTTTTACTTCATTTATTGGGTTCATTTGAGCTTGTTAACCCTTTTATTTTCTTTTGATAAGAAAAATAACCTATTTCTAACCTTATAACCTCTAATGGGTTAGTTTAAACTGATGAGCTCATTTTTATTCTCTACCTAACTACTGATCTACCAAGATTAAATGGTTTGGTCAGATCTTTATTCACTAACTATCTTGTCATGAAATTTAAAAGCATGAATGAATCAAGATTAAACTGTACGATCATCATGAATTGTGGCATTTTGGACAAGTTGCACAAATTTTTTATTCTCATAAGTAACCAAACTAATATTAGTGGCATTTTAATGTCCAACACTTTCAAGATCTATTTTTTTTTCTTTTTGTGGGGTTCATACTTTATATCCTTTTTTGATCTTCTTTCTTGTGGTCCTTTGATTTTTATTTTAGGACATACGCTATTTTCATTTTTTAATATGGGAAAAAATTTGATGAAAGAAAAACTATGTACAATATTACAAGACCTAACATGGTCAATTCAAAATTATGATCTCTATTATTATAGGACCCTAACAGAGGTCATCACGAGTATCCTTATATAAAAAATAAAACACGCTAATGCATTAGAGAAAAAATGGCAACTGTACCATCTAATTTTATAACTATCTGAAAATATATTCCTTGTACCTCACAATTCGGACCACTTTGAAAATTTAATCCTTGGCTCATTAGAGAAAGAGAAAGTAGTCCACTAGCACATTCTAGGTGGAAAATAGAAAAGCAAGAAGCTAAGGATGAAGCCACTAGATAACTCTTTCTCTCATATAAATAGTTCATTTTATAACAATTCGTTAGGTTATGATGTATTTTTAGAGGACTTTGTGCTCTATATATTTTAAAATATTTATGTATTGTTTGTTTCAATTTACAAAAAAAGGAAGACAAAAACATTAATATTGGTTCTACATCCAATGCATAATGTCAATCATTACACACAAGTGGTTGATTGATTTTCGTGTAAGTAAAATTAATAATTTGTTGTACGATTAAAATTTATTATGTGTAGTTACATATTTTTGCAATTTAGAATTACATGATTAGATGGCCCTAAAACTCAATGCATAATCCAAATGAGAAAAACTTCAATTTATAAATTCATCAATATTTAAACTTGAAGTATTGAATTTGATAAGGGGGAGGAACTTATTCCTTGGGCTCTAAATGAGGCCTCTAGAAATCAAGGGACAATAAGGACACCTCAAGAAGCTTTTTGGGACCTAATAAGTTTATCCTTGGCATTGAATTGGCGATATGGGTATGACTCTGATGGTCCTCAAAATATCTACAGTCCTTTGATGGTATGATTATTAGGTATTTGTTATGAAATAATCAATAAAATAGAACGTTATAAAAGGAAAACCTGGATTGGTTGAAGGATAAAGCCTCCGAAATTAATTTTGTGAATGAATGAATTCAATCTATGGAGCTAAGTTGAGGGTTTGTTTCCATTCTATGGAAACACCTAAGTCAACCACTTAGTATCTATGTTATAATCTTAAAGATTGTGCTTCTTTATTACCCACCAAAGCCTTTACTCTTGGTTGGAGTCCAAATGCTTCTCTATAATGGAGTTATAAGAAGAAGTAATAAAAATGAAATTTCTAAAGGATGAAACATAAATCTTTTAGTCCAATTAGCCATGATGAGACCACATCTCATTCCCCAATCTCCTATATTCGAAATATCATAGCAGATAATTATTTCGTGTCTCTTTAGATAATGATAATCCTTTTCCTCTCTACCAAACACTTTATGTCTATTTTCAAAGACTTTAATATGAGCATTTTCTATAGAATACATGAATAAAAAAAATGTATCTATGTTATTTTGACGGGTTATATTGTATTACATGATACAAATGAATGAAAACTCTAATCAGAGGACATGTACGTAATTTGGCTTAATGTCTAAAGCATAGATTACGTGTAAAAATTAGATTCTAGTTACAATTGTTCCTTGTGATTTAAAACATCCTGAGAAAAGACATTAGAGTGCACAATATAAGGATCTATATAGATGATGACCAAACGTTCAAAATATAGATTTTTTTGTGCTTTGATCATTCTTACAACAGTCATAAAGATAAAAATATGTCTTTTATGTCTTTTAGAATGGATGAAGATAAAAATATAGAGTTTAAGGGCATATATATATATATATATATATATATATATGGGTGAAAATGTGAAGTTGGTTTACAGTTTTTTCCCTTTTTTGAGAAAAAACCTTTCATTTTTTTTTATTCTTCAACATTCTATAAACTATTAAAAAATTTATGTTTAGAATTTCATTTTGCAATAAAAAAAAAAGTTGTCAGAAATTATGTTATCTTTCTATTACTTATTTTTCGGAATTTTTTTATGCACATTTGATATGTAAATTTAGCGTTTCTTTGAGTGTGTGTTTTTTAACAATCAAAGGATTCATAAGAAGTCATGTTAATATGCAATGTTGTATTCTTTGAAAATTTGTGTTTTTGAGAAAACAAAATGTGTTACAACAATATAGACAGAGTCTACTTCAGTTTCATCATATTTATAAAGCCAATGGATGCATATCACAATTGCTAAAAAATTTTGAATTGGTCCAATATGAAAAAACTGCATATTTTGAGTATGTTTCGCGACGCAAGAAATTTCTTAACATATAAGTTATAAAATAAAAATCTAAAAGCTACCCATTAGAGATGACGAACCAATGTAATGCCCCATAATTTTTTCAATTTTTTTACAATATATTTTGGAAGATACAGAATTTTGATTTCATTGAATCATAATGACCCTTGGAAATTGTTTACACCCGTTTTATTACAAAATTAATTAAAATTAGTATATATTTATGAAATTCCATAAAATTTATATTTCCTGAAAGTAGATTCAATTATGAAAATGTTTGTCTTGGTTTTGTCAGTTAATTCAGAATTTTTCATGGAGTTTAATCAGTCCAAAGTTGCAGATTCAGAGCTTGGATCTGCGTAACTAGTGACGCGTTAGTTCGGCCAAAATTTGAAAACAAGTTCGGCTGAACTATTTTTTGCGCAAATGGGCCATTCAGTCTCACGCCTTAATAGTTCGGCAGAACTTTTTTTCAAATTTTGGCCGAAATTCTGCCTTATTTTCTGTCGGCTGGAAAATTTTGCGGAGCCCTTCCAAAAAAACATTTCGCGACAATATAAATTGCCGCGAAATCATTCATAATTTTCACACATTTCACACATTTGGTCTGATTTTACAAAGGTCTTGGTTTCGGTTTAAATACTTTTCTTGGAGATTTGGGTTTAAGGACATTTCTTGGAGGCGGTCTGATTTTGCAAAGAATTGTTTTGGGTTTAAGGACTTTTCTTGGAAGACATTTCTTGGAGGCGGTCTGATTTTGCAAAGAATTGTTTTGGGTTTAAGGAATTTTCTTGGACATACATTCAAAGGACATTTCTTGGAGGTATGTGATACATTTTTTTGGATGTTTTTTGTTCTTCATTTTTTTTTGAAAGTATAGATTTGGGCTTAATTTCGAATTTTTAGAGTACGTGTTTTGAGTTGAAGTAAATATTTTGAGCTTCGTTTCATTTTTATAAGACATTTTTTCTTAGATTCTTAAAGTAAATGTTTTGGATTGGAGTATGTATTTTTTGCAAAAATTTTAAAATCATTTTTTTCAAATTAAATTTTTTATGATGAGTTATTGTCTAAATTCTTGTAGGAAATTTTTTGAACTTCATACTCTATTATCATGGGAAATCGAAGGAATTGTGTGAGAAAATATGATCGAAAAAGAGACCCTGAGCAACGTAGAGAAGAGACGAGACAATCTCACAAAAGAAAGATAGAAGCACTCTAAAATATTGAAGGGGAAAATCAACCTCAACTAGAAATTGAAGTAGATATGTAAATGTATATATTATGATCTATTGATATATTTAAACTTTTCCTACTGTAAAATGTGAAACTTAATTTTTATTTGATGAACTAATTCAAGAAAAATATTTTGCAATGTAAACAGAGAGAAATATTCCTCAAAACATTGATGATGAAATACAAAATTTTGAAAGAGAAAGTGAAAGAGATATTGAACCAATGATTGAAGATGGTGAAAATATTGAAATAAATTCAAGTGAAGAAATTGAATCACAAGGTATGTATATATATATATATATATATATATATATATATATATATATATATTGAACACATGCACGTATTATTGAAATTATACATATATTTATTAATTTAGTTATTTATTGAATATGTAAACTTATTATGTACTGTTTATTCGAATATGTACAGATGAAATCAGTGTCGATGATGAGATGTTAGAAAATGTTGACACTCACACGTATGGAGATAAAAAATCTGACCATTATATATGATATCGTGTTAACCACATTTTTGAAATGTATTTCATAAAGGAGCAGGGGACAATTCAAGCTCACATGTTGAAAATTCTGCTATCATTAAGGAAATTAAAAGAAGCTACGACACTACTAGGTATTCGAAAATCAACCAAAGATAAAAAAATGAAAGAAAATGTGATACAAAATATAAGTAGTGCTATAGATTCAATTAGGAGCTCTAGACAGAAAAATGTTTCAATTGTACGTAGAGGAATACATATGGCAGTGGTTTCATCAAGTAGTAAAGAGAATTGTTTGGTAACATCTATGGCACGAGCATTAGGAACGTCGTGAAAAACTTTGCACAAACATCAGAAATTTCGGCTGCAAATAAATGTAAATGATGAACTCGCTTGTTGGAGAGCTATTTGTAGGCAACCATACAAAGATAGACTTGGAAAAATGTTAAAAAAATAATATATGAATATTGGAAGAACAATTCGCGTGTTTCGCCTACAGCAAAGCATGTGATGCGAAGAAGAATAGCACGAAATCAGTACGAAGAACATGAAAAATATTTCTTGGAAACCACTCAGATAGAGTTATTCAACAAGTTCAAAGAAGGGAATCGTGAAATTCATGTTTCAATCAGTGATTTTGTTCAACAAAAACCATGGTATGTAAAACCTGTCACTGTACGCGACACTTGTTGTTATCATGTGGAATTTGAGTTATATTATGACACATTCCTTGATTTTGGTAAAACATTATGGAAGGATTCACCTCCTCCTTCCACTATCCATGATTTCGTATCTCAAATTCTATGTGAAAGAGAAAGCGATGAACTATTTTACAAAAAAGAAATGTGTTGGTGGTAAAAAATGCGATGATTGTGGAAATTTGACTAAATTTAAAAACAAATATTGTACTGATATAAATGATCAATCATTATCCAACATGAAAGTGAAATGGAAGAGAAATGAATATATCCATACATCGATTAAAGGTGAAAATAGTGTTAAAATAATTGTATTACGAGAAGATGAAATTTTTGTGATAGAATTTTTGAGAAAGTTTAAGGTAGAAATTTCCAAATACACCAAGCATTCTCATAGAACTTGATGGCAAGACTCGCAATTCAAAAAATCTCGTGAAGTTTTTCCACCAGGGACCATTTTGTCAGTGATTGATTTTGCAGAAAACTACACATTTGTTCCACTAAAAGAAATTCAGAGTGAATACTATCATTCTGACCAAGTCTCCATGCTTGTCCATATTCTATATAGACATGCTAAACAAAACGTCGATCATATAGAAAGCACGAGTGAAAATTGACATATCATTAAATAATATCACTTTTATATCAGTGATGATCATACACATGATACATATTTTGTACAACATTGTTTTGGAAAAAATTATGATTCCTTGAAAAATCGTGGAATAACATTCAAAGAACAATGGATATGGTTAGACGGATGCGCAGGTCAATTCAAATCTGCACGATCATTCTTTTGGTTGTGCTGTCTTCATAAGAAGAAATGAATTAAACATTGTTGGAATTTCTTTGAGACTGGCCATGGAAAAGGAGAACATGACGGTGCAGGGGCATGCATAAAACGAGCACTTTGAAGATATCAAATGAACCCCTCTGCAAGCCGACTTGTGGACGCAAAAGAAGTTGTTCAATGGTGCATCGCTTCTCTAAGCCATGAGACTAACCCATCAAGGGAAGTGCGAAGGTACATTCAATTTAATTTTTATTGGAAATCTAATTTTATCATGCAATGATTATCTTTGATTGTATTTTGATAACATATTTACATTCTTCTTTGAATTTTCCATATAAAGGTTTTTTTGGCATATTGGGATCAAAGACGTAGATAAATCGATTGTAAATGACGTTGAAACAATAAAAGGGACTCGAAAATTGCATTCAATTAAAAAAAAGTCATCCAGAAATGTGTTTGCATTGGATAAAAGAAAATATTCTTGTTTTTGTCATGTTTGCATAGACAACACAAAATAAATGACGTTTGTGAAAATAATATGTATGTAAACGATTGGAAACATACAGAGCTAAATACAAAGGGAAAAATGTCTGTTGCAATGTTTGAAGAAATGCAATCAGAGGAAACTACAATATCATTTGATGGTGATCGAGTTTCTGATCTTGTTAGAGAAGGTAACATTTGAATTGCTTTCTAATGATTTAAAGATCTAGAAATAAATTTAAATATGTATATAATTTTGTTAAGTTTGTTTTATTGTGCAGGAGATGTTTTTGCTATAATTGCACTTATTAACAACGATGAAAATGTGAAATATTATTTGATGTGTTGCACTGAATGAAAAATGAAATTATTAGAAAACTATAATGATCACGGATTTTAATATGAAAGAGGATCTATTATACTGAAAGGTTATTTTTTTAGACAAACTAATCAAAGTGGGGATTTTGTTTACTTTGAAGACTATGAACCTGATTTCATAAGTTGTCAATATAGTCACTTGGTGTGTGCAACACGCATAAAGTTGATAGAGTTTCAATCAAAGAAAAAAAACGAAAAATAGGAAATGGAAAATGTCAAAATCCGATCATGAATGGATTATTGAAGATGGCATTCCATTGGAATTTTTTTGATTGGACTGCCCAACAATTTATTCCCTTTGGATTAAATATGTTTTAGAACTTCCAGTACTCAACTAAAAATTGAGCTGCATATGTTATTTATGCAAGTGTTTGCATATGTACAAATTGTTTTTGTACATGCACGTGCTCTAGTACCAATTGAAAGTAGCTTTTCTGTACATGTGCATTGATGAAAATTTTTACATGTATTGGATATATATATACATGTTCTAGAATACAATTAATTGTTCAAGTAGTTTTACTATGTGCATTGATGAAAAATGATTCACATACTCAATATATATGTTCTAGAATGCAATTAGCTGAAAGTGGTTTTTCTATGTGCATTGATGAAAAATGTTGCTCATACTAGATATATACACAAATTGAATGTGCCTAATTTTTCTTATGGGTTTTTCTGATAAAAATTATCCGTAATGTAAATAAATCATCCACAATATAGTTTTGTACGAAGATTCCTTTCAGACAAGAGTCTTGGAGCACTTCTTCGACTTGTGGTGGGATTTGACCCACATCTCTATTCCTAATTGAAAATCTAGTACAAAATTTGTCTGTCCAATGGTCAGATATGTTCTATGTTCTAAATGCAATTTAACTGAATGTCATAAATTTACCAATTTATAAATCAACAAGGCTACCTATTTGAGTGCATTAATGACATTGACCCGAATTCAACAAACATATATGTACTTCTTATATTTCTAATCAAAATTAAAGGGATAAATACATATATCTACTTTACTTTTTTTTTCAATTAGAGCTCAATTGATATGGTTAGTTGCATTGAAAAGCTATGTTCTTCCCATTGGAAAATTTTTCACTCAAATAAGAGTATGTAGAGATAAAAAGCAATCTTAAGATGCCAAATGTACTTCAACCATCCAAAACTTGAATTTTAAAAGCTTTTTGATTAAATCAAAACAATACTTGACATGGAAGTCTTCCATCTAGGCCAAATATAGATTGAAACCATCCAAAACTTAGATAAAAACTTTTAACATTATATCAAAACATATAACATTTAACATTAAATCAAAATTAAAGAGATTTACATATAATTGCTTCTTTGTACTCTTTTTGATTAAATCAAAACAATACTTCACATGGGAGTCTTCCATAGGCAAAATGTAGATTGAAACCATCTAAAAATTAGATCAAAACATTTAAAATTATATCAAAACATTTAACATTTAACATTAAATCAAAATTAAAGGGATAAATACATGTAACTACTTCTTTACTCTTTTTGATTAAATCAAAATAATCAGAGAGGGTCTGAATAAAAAAAAACAGAAAATGGGCTGCCCATAACCGAGAGACCAGCCCAGAAGATGTTGACCAATATCGGGAAACCAACAGAAATAGAGTGTTCAGAAGCACAGTGATTGCAAAACATGAAAAAAGTTCAAAAAATCTAAAGAGGACCTGACATTAGGCTAGCTATTGATGTGTGTAGGAGGATTCTCCTCCACAATTGGACAATTGTAGTCCTCCGGATCATCAGCTACTCCCTTGGAGTGCTGGGAGGAGCTCTCCGAAGTAGAAGAGGAGCCAGAGTCATCTTTGAGCTTTTTCTCCGCACGGGCCGAGTTGCCGTTGCTGGTGTCTTGGGGCTAATGGGTTGGGATGGTGGAATTTCTCCGCCACTTCCTAGAACCAGAGACACCATCATCTTGGGGCTCCTCCTGAAAAAACACAGAAATGGTCGCCGTAATTCGAGGTCTGACCATAGCGCCAGTGAAGATAAAGTGTGCGACATTGCTTGCCGGAGGAGGGTGCTCGCCTGTGTCATGGATTGAAAGAGGCAGGCGAGAGCCAGCACTCCTGCCCCCTCCACCCCTACCCCCACCTCCCCTTCTGCAATGCATCCGATGTCTATGCATGGGAGTCTTCCATAGGCCAAATGTAGATTGAAACCATCAAAAAATTAGATCAAAACATTTAACATTATATCAAAAGATTTAAAACATTTAACATTAAATCAAAATTAAAGGGATTTACATTTAAAACATTTAACATTAAATCAAAATTAAAGGGATTTACATTAAATGTAGATTAAAATGGTATCCAAAACTTAGTTTTAAAACTTTTTGATTATATCACAACATTACTTCACATGATTAATTTACTTCAACCATCCAAAACTTGGGTTTTAAAAACTTTTTGATTATATCAGAACATTACTTGACATGCCATCCAATTGTAGTTCAACTATCCAATAAAAAAATTTAATATTAAATATCACATGTGCCAAATGTAGATTGAAACCATCCAAAAATTAAGTTTTAAAAACTTTTTAATTAAATATATCGTGCAACATTAATTCACATGCCATGACAATTATAGTTCAACTATCCAATAGAAACATTTAACATTATACCACATGTGCCAAATGTAGATTGAAACCATCCAAAACTTAAAAGTTTTAAAAACTTTTTGATTATATATCATGCAACATTAAAACATTAAACATTTAACATTAAATATCACATGCCAAATGTAGATTAAAACCATCCAAAGCTTGAGTTTTAAAAACTTTTTTATTATATCATACATAACATTACTTCACATGCCATGCCAATTATAGTTCAACTATCCAATAAAAACATTTAACATTATATCACATGCCAAGTGTAGATTGAAACCATCCAAAACTTAACTTTTAATTTAACAAAAAATTATAGATCACAACATTACTTCATATGCCAAATGTACTTCAAACATCCAAAACTTAAGTTTTAAAAACAAAACAAATTATAACACATCATTACATAACATGCCAAATGTAGTTCAGAAGCAAAACATTAATTTATAGATGACAACATTACTAGTAGTTCAAGTATCCAAAACTTAAATGTTTTAAAAACCAAACAAATTATATAACAACATTAATTCACATTCACATGCCAAAAGTACTAAAACCATCAAACACTTAACTTTTAATAAATAAATAAAAATTATAGATCACAACATTACTTCACATGCCAAATGTACTTCAAGCATCCAAAACTTAAATTTTAAAAACAACACAAATTATAACACATCATTATATAATATTCCAAATGTAGTTTAGAAGCAAAACAAAACTTAAATTTTAAAAACAAAACAAATTATAACACATCATTACATAACATGCCAAATGTAGTTCAGAAGAAAAACATTAATTTATAGAAGCAAAACATTAATTTATAGATGATAACATTACTAGTAGTTCAATTATCCAAAACATAAAAGTTTTAAAAACCAAACAAATTATATAATAATAAAATATGTCCAAAAATTGTAGATCTCACAAGTATCAAGTATCAAGTTATATATATATATATATATATATATATATATATATATATATATATATGACAATGCATCTAGATAATATATAAAAAAGTAAATTTAAGACTATCTAAATCTTGAAACAAAATCTGCAATTCATGTCCATCAAATAGAGATGGATGTAGCGTCTTTCCTATCAGGGTCTCAATCCATGCAATATCATGCGAAGCCTGGGAAATTTGTACACAATGCACATGTACAAACATTAAAATTTGATGTTTTAAAAATGAGTGAGAATATATAATGTTCACTTGCTACAAGTCCCCCCCCCCCCCCCCCCCCTCCCCCCCCCATGGGAACATATGCAATGGTAAACTGTACAATATATATATATATATATATATATTAAAAAATTTCAGATGAAAATTCACGTGTACATATATAAACTTATTTTCAATAATATTAAAAAAAAAAGTTAGACAACTTGTTCAAATGGTTGAAATGGTGTGGATGTTCCTATCTCCGTCGCTAGAGTCCGTGGATTAAAGAAATCTTCTATAGGAACCTAAATTCAAAAAATTTAAAATAACTCAAGATATATATATATATATATATATCTCAATTTTTAATGGAACTTTTTGAGGTGGAATATATATATATATATATATATATATATATAACTTAAACATAAATTTTAAAAGTGAAAAATTGTCCATACTTGTGGCTCATCTCCTAAGGAAGTAGAAGGTACATCTCCCAAGGAAGAAGAAGGTACCACCATCCCAAAAACATCGGACGGAATCGGAATCTGTTAAAACATTTTATCATTATATATACATACATGTACATGTGTGCACAATTATTTATTTTAAAAATATCACTTAAAAAACACTAACATTTGCCAACATATCTTGATGGTGAGACCCATCTGCATTGTTTGAACCAGAGGTCCTGAACGTGATATTAACATTTTCGTCACTCATCATGCGTGACAACTGCAAATGGTTTTTTAACATATAATGATACATTTTTGTTAGATTAATGTACATACAAATAAATGTATACATGTACATACACATGTATTTATTACAAATTGTACACATGTATACATGTTAAAATAATTGAAGCCTAAGGTCATTATCACATACCATTCCCGTGCCCTCGTCTTCATGAAGAATTTTGTCTTGAAAACCAATGCGAATTTTTTTTGCATATATTCGGAGATCTTCAACATTTATGTTGTCAATCTCTTCATCTATACAATACACAAAATTGGCACGTGCATTTTCACGTTCTCTTTCGGTTTAGACAAACATCGAATCCACTCAATCCACTGTAAACATTGTCGATCATGACATCCCTTGCTTCTCGACTTATTTGAGAAGTCGCATCCATCTTTGATCGGAGAGTTTCGACCCGAAAAGGTTGAACCACCAATGGCGGCTCAGGGCGAGGCAACTCCACATATTGCTTAGCGCCCTTACGGTCATATAATAGACCTTTCCCCAGACCAAAAAATTCTGACAGAAGGTCATTGTAGTTGGGTTTCATACCCAAAAAAAATTATGCGTAAAACAATTGTGAAAAATAAACAGGAACCTCGTTGTTCCATGGGAGCCTTCCATAGGCCGCAAGGTGCCTATCATACAAATAGCGAGCTATATTTGGGTGCCTGAAATATTGCACCTTCAGCATTTTTCTTTTCGACCCTTCCTTGAAATTAAACATTGACTTCGCCATATCTTTTGTAACTCTCTGTTTTACATCCTCCCATTTATCGGGACCCATTACTGTTTCCTTTCTCTTTCTCATCACTTCTACAAATGTATCAGTCATTGGCCCAAGATTTTTGTACACATTTACAATATCGCTCAATGAATGTGTAACTATTTTGAGGCTTTGTTGACTCTCAGCAGGTAGAGTCAAAGCCACGAGATCTCTCCGCAATTTTGCATGAAGTTTTTCACACCTTTGTAAGGTGCATTGCGCCATGTTTGTTTCCCATGGTATATCAGAAATGTCAGCCGGATAAGTTGTGGTGGGTATACAACCTTCTTCTTGAATGTAGCATTCTGCCCTGCATCTATTTTTACCAATATTTGGAACATTTTCAGCCTCTGCATCAATATATATAAAATTTTGTATATTAGAAAAAACACATGTAAAAAAATTTGTACAAACTCAATGAAAAAAATATTGAAATTGATGACAACCTTGACATGGTTGGTTAGCATCTTCTCCACCCTAAACCTATTGAGACCTAGAACGACCATGCTGAGAACCAGATCCAGAACTACCCTGCTAAGAACTAGCACCACCAGCCGTTGATTGGCCTCCGGGGGAATAAATATCACCACCTTCACGCAACCTGCTACCACTGATTTATGGCCCTCTGAGGGGATTTGAACCACCACCAACCTCTCGAGACGAGAGAGAAGCTTCATAGACAAATACGAATTTATAATCAATGGAAAAATGCATTCATGTGTACATATAAATACATGTACATATTCATTGATTAAATTGTGTGAACCATACCACGACTGGGTGAACCATGGGCACGCTCCATGGATGGAGTAGAGACCCTTCTCTTATTAGCTCCTAAAAAATAAAAAATGAAACTTATTAACAACTAATTTAACTCACAAAGTTAATAAAAATTCAATTACATATGTACACAGATGTATGGAGATTTAAGATTATATTTAAATACCGTGAACATCCCCCGATACCTGATCCCCCATATGGGATTCTGTTGATCTTCGTCGTTCATCCTCCATGATATATATCTCTATTGGTGGACATTTACACAAAATAAATTTCAGAAAATAAATTTTTAATTTAGTGTACATAAATTATGTAGAACACAACTTTCAAAGCACTAATTGATGTGTGAAACTCAATTTAAGCAAAAAAGAAATTATAAAAATGATAAGTTCACCAAATTGCGCTTTACATGGTGGGAGCACACTTGATATAAAATTGAAAAAAATACATGGTCATTAAAAAAGAAGTGAAACTGCATTTAAACAAAAATTTGTTGAAGTCCCCACATTTTACTTTTATAAAAATGTGAAGTTCACCACTTGTTGCAAATGTGAAGCTCACCAAGTTGCACTTTACATGGTGTGGTGGGAGCACACTTGGTATATAATTGAAAAAAACACATGGTCATTAAAAATGATGCATTTATAAGTACACAACACACACATATCCAAGATATGTTACAATGTCCATCAATAAATTTTGAAGGAGAGTGTCTCAACACTAATTCTTCTTTGAGAGATGAATCTTGAATTTTTGAAGAAGAGCATTTCAAAACCAATTCATCTTTGAGAGATGAATCTTGCATTGGCATTGCTATGTATAATTCTAATTCATATTTGATAGATGAATCATGAATTCGCATTGCCCCACACAATAGATCAGTAGACATCTTATTCACATTTGTATAATGCCTTATACTAAAAAATTGAAATTGGCTAACAATATTGTTTGCTATTCCATGCAGTTCTTTTAGCCTCTCCTTCTTAACTTGGCACATGCCATTCATCTGATTGCACACAAGTTCAGAATTCAGGAAAACTACAATTCCATTTGATCCATACTCCATCGTTGTTCCCAAGCCTTCTATCAATCCAATATAATATGCCTCGTTGTTTGTTTTTCTTCCTGGTGTATTCATTTTCCTTTGGACGACTTTGCTAGTCGCAATATTGGAAAGCACATATGTAATCACTGCTTTCCATAGATTGGGATAGCAAGAAACTTCTATGCATAATTTCCATTTTTCAACTATATTTAATGGTTTTCTTATCCCTGAAAAAAAAATCAATAAAAAATATATATATGACATGGGAGAAATGACACAAGATCATGAGGTAAATGACATGTGCATGGTTTATCTTAAAGTTTGACTTAAAAAGTTTATGGTCTAAAATTGACATCTAAAATTAATGGGAGGAAGCCTTTATTTTGTGGGAGAAATGATACATGTACACAATTTACCTTAAAGTGGTTGTGTTTTATGGATATTAAAATGAAGAACTTCTATTTAGATCTATTCCAGAGATTTACTATAGGGGCATTTACTAGATATGTCACCTTTAATAAAAGATGAGATCCAGAGGCTACTTAGCCCTTTACAGACTCTGCCTATAAAACTTGTAGAAGTTAAGAAATTTACATTGACAACATATAGAGATTCAACTAGGCTTGTGAAAAGTACAAGTGGACAATGTTTAATTCTAATTAGAAGAGTCTTTGGTTTAATGGTTAAGCAAGAAAGAGACGTTACTTTCTCTATCTAGAGTAGAATTGGAATACATAGTAGTTACTTCTTTTTGAGTGTTTTGGATGAAATGGGCTCTACAAGATATTAAGGTAAATTTATTTTTGAGTGAGTAGAAGTGGAATGTACATAGTACAGTTACTTCTTTTTTAGTGTTTTGGATGAAATGGGCTCTACAAGATATTAAGGTAAGGTAAATTTATTTTTGAGTTTTTTGGATGAAATGGGCTCTACAAGATATTAAGGTAAATCCATATATCTATTAAGTGTTTCAATAGAAGTGTAATAATAATTTCAAAAATAAAATATTCTACTTTCTTCAATCACTATTTACATATCATCATAAAGTACCACTTCCTCACACAACAAGTCTTTGAGAAAATAGTGAAGATGGAATACATACCCACAAACCCTCTTGTTAGAGAAGCATTTGAATATGTGAGAAAAAAATTAGGAATAGTTCTTGTAAATTATCTTGTTAGAGAACCATTTGAACATGTGAGAAACAAATTAGGGATAGTTCTTGTAAATTATTGTCACTTATTTGACTTCAAAAAAAGAGCCTATGAAATTGAGTGCAATATCAATGTGGTAGAGTACACAATATCTAAGGGGGAGAATACAATATATTTGACTTCAAAAAAAGAGTCTATGAAATTGAGTGCAATATATATGTGGGAGAGTACACAATATCTAAGGGGGATAATAGATATAAGGAAGGAATAGAAAGATTAACAAAAAGCATATGATTGTTTCAATAATTTGAAGTAGTCAAGAAAGATAACAAAGGACCATCAAAATTGAGTTCTATATCTATATTATATCTATATGATCAAGTTTCAATAATTTGAAGTAAAGAAAGATAACAAAGGACCATCAAAATTGAGTAAAATACCTATGTGATTGTGTCAATAATTTGATAATTTGAAGTAGTCAAGAAAGATAACAAAGGACCATCAAAATTGAGTGCAATACCTATGTGGGAGAGTACACAATATCTAAGGGGGAGAATACAATATAAGGAAGGAATAAAAATAGTAACAAGAAGCATATGATTGTGTCAATAATTTGAAGTAGTAAAGAAAGATAACAAAGGACCATCATCAAATTCAAATTGAAAGATCAAGTAGTCTTCTTCATGAAGAATAAGCATTAAATAGGTTCATCATTTAAAGGGTTCATTTTTTAATGAAAAAATTTATGAATAATATGGAATGAATCATTGTACATTATGATAAATGTTGTATTTAAATGACATTTGATCTATGAATAAAAAATAAAATGGGATCATCTCTTCATATATATATATGTGTGTGTGTGTAAGAGAGAAATAAAAAGCAAAGGTAATTCCACCAAGACTAAAGGAGCATGTCCTAATACATTAAATTATGTCCTAATACATTAAATTATGTTTGGTTTATAGAAGCATTAATCATGAAAGCAAAGGTAATTCCACCAAGCCTAAAGGAGCATGTCCATAATACATTAAATTATGTTTGTTTTCTAGAAGCATTAATCATGAAGAGTCATGAGATCCACATTTCGACCATACTATTTTCAAGTTAAAGGAGCATGTCCTAATACATTATTATGTTTGGTTTCTAGAAGAAATAATCATGACTTTTCTTTGAGATCCACATTTCCATCATACTATTTGCAATTTCACATTTCCATCATGCTATTTGCAAGTTCTATATGAAGATATGTAATCTAATAACTAATTAGCAAGTTGTGATGTCCTAATACATTATTATGTTTGGTTTCCATCATACTATTTGCAAGTTCTATATGAAGATATGTAGTCTAATAACTGTACAATATAGCCCATATAACATACAGTATAGCCCATATAACATATAACGACCTTTGAAAGTATGAGCAAAGAGTCAAAAAAAAGAGAGGCCTCCCAGTAGAGTTCCACTTGTTCATCAAGGTAAGTAACATAATATCGGAAGTGAAACAATGAAACCACTAAACATATGTGAATTTAGATATTAAATTGACATTTATTGCAAATGACATGTGCATGGTTCATCTTAAAGTTTGACTTAAAAAGTTTATGGTAGAATTCACATCTAAAATTAATGGGAGGAAGCCTTTATTTTGTGGGAGAAATGACACATGTAAATAGTTTACCTTAAATTGGTTGTATTTTATGGATATTAAAATGAAGAACTTCTATTTAGATCTATCCCAGAGATTGACTGTAGGGGCATTTACTAGATATGTCACCTTCCATAAAAGATGAGATCCAGAGGCTACCTGGCCCTTTACAGACTCTGACTATAAAAATTGTAGAAGTTAATATGTAAAATTATTATGTACTATTTATTCGAATATGTACAGATGAAATCAGTGTCGATGATGAGATGTTAGAAAATGTTGACACTCACACATATGGAGATAAAAAACCTGACCATTATATACGATATCGTGTTAACCGCATTTTTTAAACGTATTTCATAAAGGAGCAGGGGACAGTTCAAGCTCACATGTTGAAAGGTTTTCTATCATTAAGGAAATTAAAAGAAGCTACGACACTACTGGGTATTCGAAAATCAACCAAAGATTAAAAAAAATGAAATAAAATGTGATACAAAATATAAGTAGTGCTATAAACTCAATTAGGAGCTCTAGACAGAAAAATGTTTCAATTGTACGTAGAGGAATACATATGGCAGTGGTTTCATCAAGTACTAAAGATAATCGTTTGTTAACATCTATGGCATGAGCATTAGGAACTTCGTGAAAAACTTTGCACAAACATCGGAAATTTCAGCTGCAAATAAATGTAAATGATGAACTCGCTTGTTGGAGAGCTATTTGTAAGTAACCATACAAAGATAGACTTGGAGAAAATGTTAAAAAAATAATATATGAATATTGGAAGAACAATTCACGTGTTTTGCCAATAGCAAAGCATGTGATGCGAAGAAGAATAGCACGAAATCAGTACGAAGAACATGAAAAATATTTCTTGGAAACCACTCAGATAGAGTTATTCAACAAGTTCAAAGAAGAGAATCGTGAAATTAATGTTTCAATTAGTACTTTTGTTCAACAAAAACCATGGTATTTAAAACCTATCACCGTACGTGACACTTGTTGTTGCCATTATCATGTGGAATTTGAGTTATATTATGACACATTCCTTGATTTTGGTAGAACATTATGGAAGGATTCACCTCCTCCTTCCACTATATGTGATTTCGTATCTCAAATTCTATGTGAAAGAGAAAGCGATGAACTATTTTACAAAAAGAAAAGTGTTGGTGGTAAAAAATGTGTTGATTGTGGAAATTTGACTAAATTTCAAAACAAATATCATACTGATATAAATGATCAATCATTGTCCAACATGAAAGTGGAATGGAAGAGATATGAATATATCCATACATCGATTGAAGGTGCAAATAGTGTTAAAAGAATTGAATTAGGAGAGGACGAAATTTTTGTGATAGAATTTTTGAGAAAGTTTGAGGTAGAAATTTCCAAATACACCAAGCATTCCCATAGAGCTCGATTGAAAGACTTGCAATTCAAAAAATCTCGTGAAGTTTTTCCACCAGGGACCATTTTGTCAGTGATTGATTTTGCAGAAAACTACACATTTGTTCCACAAAAAGAAATTTAGAGTGAATACTATCATTTTGACCAAGTCTCCATGCTCGTCCATATTCTATATAGACATGCTGAAAAAAAACGTCGATCATATATAAAGCACGAGTGAAAATCGACATATCATTAAAGAATATCAATTTTATATCAGTGACGATCATACACATGATACATATTTTGTACAAAATTTTTTTGGAAAAAATTATGATTCCTTGAAAAATCGTGGAATAACATTCAATGAACATTGAATATGGTCAGACGAATGCACATGTCAATTCAAATCTGCACGATCATTCTTTTGGTTGTGTTGTCTTCATAAGAAAAAATGCATTAAACATTGTTGGAATTTCTTTGAGACTGGCCATGGAAAAGGAGAACATGACGGTGCAGGGGCATGCATAAAACGAGCACTTTGAAGATATCAAATGAACCCCTCTGCAAGCCGACTTGTGGACGTGAAAGAAGTTTTTCAATGGTGCATCGTTGCTTTAAGCCATGAGACTAACCCATCAAGGGAAGTGCGAAGGTACATTCAATTTATTTTTTATTGGAAATCTAATTTTATCATGCAATGATTATCTTTGATTGTATTTTGATATCATATTTAGATTTTTCTTTGAATTTTCCATATAAAGGTTTTTTTGGCATATTGGGATCGAAGACGTAGATAGATCGATTGGAAATGATGCTGAAACAATAAAAGGGACTCGAAAATTGCATTCAATTAAAACAAAGTCGTCTAGAAATGTGTTTGCATTGGATAAAAGAAAATATTCTTGTTTTTGTCATGTTTTCATAGACAACACAAAATCCAATGACGTTTGTGAAAATAATATGTATGTAAATGACTGGAAACATACAAAGCTAAATACAAAAGGAAAAATTTCTGTTGCAATGTTTAAAGAAATGCAATCAAAGGAAACTACAATATCATCCGATGGTGATTGAGTTTCTGATCTTGTTAGAGAAGGTAACATTTGAATTTCTTTCTAATGATTTAAAGATCTAGAAATAAATTTAAATATGTATATAATTTTTTTATGTTTGTTTTATTGTACAAGAGATTTTTTTTCTATAATTGCACCTATTGACAACGATGAACATGTGAAGTATTATTTGATGCGTTGCACTGAACGAAAAATGAAATTATTAGAAAACTATAATGATCACGGATTTCAATATTAAAGGGGATCTATTATACTGAAAGGTTATTTTTTCAGACAAACTAATCAAAGTGGGGATTTTGTTTACTTTCAAGACTATGAAACTAATTTCATAAGTTGTCAATATAGTCACTTGGTATGTGCAGCATGCATAAAGTTGATAGAGGTTCAATCAAAGAAAAAAAACGAAAAATAAGAAATGGAAAATGTCAAAATCCGATCATGAATGGATTATTGAAGATGGCATTCCATTGGAATTTTTTTGATTGAACTGCCCAACAATTTATTCTCTTTGGATTAAATATGTTTTAGAACTTCCAGTACTCAACTAAAAATTGAGCTTCTTATGTTATTTGTGCAAGTGTTTGCACACATACAAATTTTTTTGGTACATGCACGTGCTCTAGTACCAACTGAAAGTAGTTTTTCTATACATGTGCATTGATGAAAAATGTTACATGTATTGGATATATATATACATGTTCTAGAATGAAATTAATTTTTCAAGTAGTTTTACTATGTGCATTGATGAAAAATGATTCACTTACTCAATATATATGTTCTAGAATGAAATTAACTGAAAGTAGTTTTTCTATGTGCATTGATGAAAAATGTTGCACGTACTGGATATATACACAAATTGAATGTGCCAAATCATCCACAACATACTTTTGTACGAAGATTCCTTTTAGACAAGAGACTTGGAGCACTTCTCCGACTTTCAGTGGGATTTGACTCACATCTCTATTCCTATATGAAAATCTAGTACAAAATTTGTCTGTCCAATGGTCAGATATGTTCTATGTTCTAGAATGCAATTAACTGAATGTCATCAATTTACCAATTTATAAATCAACAAGGCAACCTATTTGAGTGCATTAATGACATTGACCCGAATTCAACAAACATATATGTACTTCTTATATTTCCAATCAAAATTAAAGGGATAAATACATATATCTACTTTACTTTTTTTTCAATTAGAGCTCAATTGATATGGTTAGTTGCATTGAAAAGATATGTTCTTCCTATTGGAAATTTGTTCACTCAAACAAGAGTATGTAGAGATCAAAAGCAATCTGAAGATGCCAAATGTACTTCAACCATCCAAAACTTGAATTTTAAAAACTTTTTGATTAAATCAAAACAATACTTGACATGGGAGTCTTCCATCTAGGCCAAATATAGATTGAAACCATCCAAAACTTAGATTAAAACATTTAACATTATATCAAAACATTTAACATTTAACGTTTAACATTAAATCAAAATTAAAGAGATTCACATATAACTACTTCTTTGTACTCTTTTTGATTAAATCAAAACAATACTTCACACGGGAGTCTTCCATAGGCCAAATGTAGATTGAAACCATCGAAAAATTAGATCAAAACATTTAAAATTATATTAAAACATTTAATATTTAACATTAAATCAAGATTAAAGGGATAAATACATATAACTACTTCTTTACTATTTTTGATTAAATCAAAACAATCAAAGGGGGTCTGAATCAAAAAAACAGAAAAGGGGCTGCCCATAACTAGGAAACCAGCCCAGAAGATGCTACCCAATATCAGGAAACCAACAGACATAGAGTGTTCAGAAGCACAGTGATTGCAAAACATGACAAAAGTTCAAAAAAAATAAAGAGGACCTGACATCAGGCTAGCTATCGATGTGTGTAGGAGGATTCTCCTCCACAATTGGACAATTGTAGTCCTCCGGATCATCATCTACTCCCTTGGAGTGCTGGGAGGAGCTCTCTGAAGCGGAAGAGGAACCAGAGTCATCTTTGAGCTTTTTCTCCACACGGGCCGAGTTGCCGCTGCTGGTGTCTTGGGGATGATGGGTTGGGATGGTGGACTTTCTCTGCCGCTTCTTGGAACCAGAGGCACCTTCATCTTGGGGCTCCTCCTGAAAAAACACAGAAATGGTCGCCGTAATTCGAGGTCTAACCATAGTGCTGGTGAAGTGAAAGTGTGCGACACTGCTTGCCGGAGGAGGGTGCTTGCTTGTGTCATGGATTGAAAGAGGCGAGTGAGAGCTAGCATTCTTGCCCCTTCCACCCTTACCCCCACCTCCCCTTCTGCAACACATCCGATGTCTATGCATGGGAGTCTTCCATAGGCCAAATGTAGATTGAAACCATCAAAAAATTAGATCAAAACATTTAACATTATATCAAAAGATTTAAAACATTTAACATTATATCAAAAGATTTAAAACATTTAACATTAAATCAAAATTAAAGGGATTTACATTTAAAACATTTAACATTAAATCAAAATTAAAGGGATTTACATTTAAAACATTTAACATTAAATCAAAATTAAAGGGATTTACATTAAATGTAGATTAAAATGATATCCAAAACTTAGTTTTAAAACTTTTGATTATATCACAACATTACTTCACATGATTAATGTACTTCAACCATCCAAAACTTGGGTTTTAAAAAATTTTTGATTATATCAGAACATTACTTGACATGCCATCCAATTGTAGTTCAACTATCCAATAAAAAAATTTAATATTAAATATCATATGTGCCAAATGTAGATTGAAACCATCCAAAACTTAAGTTTCAAATTTTTTTTAATTAAATATATCGTGCAACATTACTTCACATGCCATGAAAATTATAGTTCAACTATCCAATAGAAACATTTAACATTATATCACATGTGCCAAATGTAGATTGAAACCATCCAAAACTTAAAAGTTTCAAATTTTTTTTTATTATATATCGTTCAACATTAAAACATTAAAAATTTAACATTAAATATCACATGCCAAATGTAGATTGAAACCATCCAAAACTTGAGTTTTAAAAACATTTTGATTATATCATACATAACATTACTTCACATGCCATGCCAATTATAGTTCAACTATCCAATAAAAACATTTAACATTATATCGTATGCCAAATGCAGATTGAAACCATCCAAAACTTAACTTTTAATTTAACAAAAAATTATAAATCACAACATTACTTTACATGCCAAATGTACTTCAAGCATCCAAAACTTAAGTTTTAAAAACAAAACAAATTATAACACATCATTACATAACATGCCAAATGTAGTTCAGAAGCAAAACATTAATTTATAGATGACAACATTACTAGTAGTTCAACTATCCAAAACTCAAAAGTTTTAAAAACCAAACAAATTTTATAACAACATTAATTCACATTCACATGCCAAAAGTACTAAAACCATCCAAAACTTAACTTTTAATAAATAACAAAAAATTATAGATCACAACATTAATTCACATGCCAAATATACTTCAAGCATCCAAAACTTAAATTTTAAAAACAACACAAATTATAACACATCATTACATAACATGCCAAATGTAATTTAGAAGAAAAACAAAACTTAAATTTTAAAATCAAAACAAATTATAACACATCATTACATAACATACCAAATGCAGTTCAGAAGCAAAACATTAATTTATAGAAGCAAAACATTAATTTATAGATGACAACATTACTAGTAGTTCAATTATCCAAAACTTAAAAGTTTTAAAAACCAAACAAATTATATAACAACATTACTTCACATTCACATGCCAAAAGTAATAAAAACATCCAAAACTTAACTTTTTGGAACAACACAAATTATATTAACACTGTAATAAAATATGTCCAAAAATTGTAGATCTCCTAAAATATGTCCAAAAATTGTAGATCTCACAAGTATGAAACTGTATCAAGTTATATATATATATATATGACAGTGCATCTAGATAATATATAAAAAAGTAAATTTAAGACTATCTAAATCTTGAAATCAAATCTACAAATCAGGTCCATCAAATAGAGATGGATGTAGCGTCTTCCCTATTAGGATCTCAATCCGCACAGTATCATGAGAAACATGGGAAACCTGTACACAATGCACATGTACTTGAACATTAAAATTTGATGTTTTAAAAATGAGTGAGAATACATATAGAACTTCATGTAAAAAATAAAATATAAAAAAAATCATGCAATACCTCATGAGGTTCCCTCTCCAATTTGATGACACAAGTTCTCCCCATAGGAACATCTCATAGCGATAAAATGTACAATATACATGTACGATTATATATATATATATATATATATATATATATATATATATATATATGTGTGTGTGTGTATGTATATGTATATGTATATGTATATCTATATGTATTAAAGAAACTTTCAAATGAAAATGCATGTGTACATATATAAACTTATTTTCAATAATATTAAAAAAAAGAACTAAAGACAACTTGTTCAAATGTTGAAATGGGGTGGATGTTCCTATCTCCATCGCTAGAGTCCGTGGATTAAAGAAATCTTCTATAGGAACCTAAAATTCAAAAAATTTTAAATAACTCAAAATCATAGATCTCATCTCTCTCTTTCAAATAAACTCTCTCTCTAAACTCTCTCTCTCTCAAACTATATATATATATATATATATATATATATATATATATATATACATCTCAGATAGGCTCTAATAGAAATATCTCCAAAATATCAATATTTAATAGAAATTTAAATACTAAGATATAGATATATATATATATATATATATATATATATATATATATAACTTTTAAACATAAACTTTTAAACTTGTGAAAAATTGTCCATACTTGTGGCTCATCTCCCAAGGAATAAGAAGAGTACCGCCATCCCAAAAAAAATTGCGACCCTAAAAACTCGACGAGTCGGGGTCGTTAAAACATTTTATCAAATTATATATATACATACATGTACATGTGTGCACAATTATTTATTTTAAAGTCACCTAAAAAACACTAACATTTTCCAACATATCTTGATGGTTAGACCCATCTACATTGTTTGAACTAGAGGTCCCGAACGTGATATTAACATTTTCGTCACGCATCATATTTGAGAACTTTAAATGGTGTTTTAACATATAATGATACATTTTTGTTATATTAATGTATACATACAAATAAACTTATACATTTACATACACATGTATTTATTACAAATTGCACAGATATATATGTATGTTAAAATAATTTCAAACCCTAAGATCACTAACACATACCGTTTCGGTGCCCTCTTTCTCATGAAAAATTTGGTCTTGCAAACCATTGCAACAATTTTTTGCATATATTCAGAGATCTTCAACATTCATGTTGTCAATCTCCTCATCTGCATAATACAAAAAATTGGCACGTGCATTTTCACGTTCTCTTTGTCAATTTAAACAAAGATCAACTCCACCCAATCCACTATGAACATTGTCAATCATAACATCCCTTGATTCTTGACTTATTTGAGAAGTCACATCCATCTCTGACCACAGAGTTTCAACCTGAAATGGTCGACTCACCAATGGAGGCTCAGGGCGAGGGAACTCCACATCTCGCTTAGCGCCCTTATGGTCATATAATATACCTTTCGCCGGGCCAAAAAATTCTGACAGAAGGTCATTGTAGTTTGGTTTCATACCCAAAAATAATTCTACATAAAAAATTTGTGCAAAATGAACAGAAACCTCATCATTCCATGGAAGCCTTCCATAGGCCACAAGGTGCCTATCATACAAATAACGAGCTATGTTTGTGTGCTTGAAATACTGCACCTTCAACATTTTTCTTTTTGGCCCTTCCTTGTAATTAAACATTGACTTGGCCACTTCTTTTGTAACTTTTTTTTTACGTCCTCCCATTTATCTGGACCCATTATTGTCACTTTTATCTTTCTCATCATTTCTACAAATGAATCAGTCATTGGCCCAAGATTCATGTACACATTTACCATTTCACCCAATGAATGTGTAACTATTTCAAGGCTTTGTTGACTCTCAGTAGGTAGAGACAAACCATGAGATCTCTTTGTAATTTTGCATGAAGTCTTTCACACCTTTGTAAGGTGCATTTGGCGATGTTGGTTTCCCATGGTATATCAGTAATCTCGGCCGGATAAGTTGTGTTAGTTTGACAACCTTCTTCTTGAATGTAGCAGGCTACCCTACGTCGATTTTGACCACTAGTTCGAACATTTTCAACCTCTGCATCAATATATATAAAATTTCGTATATTAGAAAAAACACCTGTAAAAAAAGTTGTACAAATTTAATGAAAAAATATTGAAATTGATGGCAACCTTGACGTTGTTGGTTAACATCTTCTCCAACATGACCTTGCTGAGAACCTGAATGACCCTACTGAGAACCAAACCCAAAATGACCTTGTTGAGAACTACAGTAGTGATTGGCCTTCGGGGGAATAAATATTACCCACCCTTCACGCAACTCTGCTACCACTCATACCTCGACTAGGTTGAACCATGGGCATGCTCCATGGATGGAGTAGAAACCCTTCTCGTATTAGCTCCTAAAAAATAAAAAATGAAACTTATTAACAACTAATTTAACTCACAAATTTCATAAAAAAATCAATTCCATATGTACACACATGTATGGAGATTTAAGATTATATTTAAATTTACCATGAACAGCTCTCGATCCATGATCCCCCACTCTCGTAGAGATATGGGATGATTTTGATCTTCGTCGTTCATCCTCCATGATATATATATCTACGGTGGACATTTACAATTATTTTTTTAAATAACTAATTTAAATTAAATTCAAAATAAATTTCAGAAAATTAATGTAGTTTAATGTAAAAAAGTTATGTAAAACACAACTTTCAAAGCACTAATTGGTGTTTGAAACTCAATTTAAGCAAAAAAAAGCTATAAAAATGATACGTTCACTAAATTTTGTTTTACATGGTGGGAGCACACTTGGTATAAAATAGAAAAAAAACACATTGTCATTAAAAAAGAAGTGAAAATCCATTTAAACAAACTCTAATTAAACAAAAAAAATTTGAAGTCCCTACATTTTAATTTCATAAAATTGTAAAGTTCATCACTTGCTGCAAATGTGAAGTTCACCAAGTTGCACTTTACATGGTGTGGTGGGAGCACACTTGGTATATAATTGAAAAAAGCACATGGTCATTAAAAAAGATGCATTTATAAGTACACAACACACACATATCCAAGATATGTTACAGTGTCGATCAATAAAGTTTGAAGGAGAGCGTCTCAACACTAATTCATCTTTGAGAGATGAATCTTGAATTTTTGAAGAAGAGCATCTCAAATCTAATTCATCTTTGAGAGATGAATCTTGAATTTTTGAAGAATAGTGTCTCAAAACTAATTCATCTTTGACAGATAATTCTAATTATAATTCATCTATTAATTCATATTTGATAGATGAATCATGAATTTGCATTGCCCCACGCAATAAATCAGCAGACATCTTATTCACATTTGTACAATGCCTTATACTAAGAAATTGAAATTGGCTAACAATATTGTTTTCTATTCCATGCAGTTCTTTTAGCCTCTCCTTATTAACTTGGTACACGTCATTGATGTGGTTTCACACAAGTTCAGAATTGGTGACAACTACAATTCCATTTTATCCATACTCCATAAATGTTCCCAAGCCTTCTATCAATCCAAAATAATATGCCTCGTTGTTTGTCGTTCTTCCCGGTATATTCATTTTCCTTTGGATGACTTTGCTAGTTGCAATATTGGAAAGCACATCTATAATCACTTCTTTCCCTGGAGTGGGATAGAAAGAAACTTCTACGCATAATTTCCATTTTTCAACCATATTTAATGGTTTTATTATCCCTAAAAAAAAAAAAAATTAAATAAAAATATATATATTAAATTGACATTTATTTCAAATGCATGGGAGAAATGAAAAA